>MJUU01042016.1:80104-102777 GCA_002080025.1 Modiolus philippinarum | reverse complement strand
AAAGTCGAGGTCGTTTGAACTCTTTTTATAATATACATTTTTACTTTGTGAGAACTGATCTATGTCACAGAGGCGATTTATAGATATTAGAATTGAATTATAGATATTAAAAAATAATCAGAATCAGCTGAACTCTTCATTTCATATACAATAATTAATACGATTATTGATCAGTGTCACAGGGGCGATTTATGGAGATTTGAATTATAGATATCAATAATTCGAATCATGGAGATTTGAATTATAGATATCAATAAATCGAATAATGGAGATTTGAATTATAAATATCAATAAATCGAATTATGGATATTTGAATAATAGATATATAAAAATGAATTATAGATATCTATAATTAGTGTCTAATTGTAGATATCAATAATTGAATTATAGATATTAAAAAATGAATTATAGATATTAATAATTCGCACTATTTGTTAATATCTATAAATGATTTATTGATATTTAAAAGTGATTTATAGATATCTATAAATCATTTATTAATATCTATAATTCATTTATAGATATCAATAAATAGGGAATAAATTCCACAACGGCTTTCCATATTTTTACTTTTTATTTTAGGAATATTTGATTTTTCAATAGCCAATTCGATGATTCCCATAGCCAAGTTGGCCATCCCTGTATCTTATGTAAGGAGAGCCGGGGGAAGGGGTATCATTTATTGGGGAGGGGTATCATTTATTGAGCTATGCTCACACTATTTTCTAGTTTAGTACAGTTAAACCTGCCTTAGTGACCACCTGTATTAAGTGACCTCCTGTCTTATGTGACCAAGTTTTCTTTATCAAAATGTAGTGATTTTCATATTAATTTAACCTGTATAAAGTGACCATTTGTCTTATGTGACCCTTTTCTGAGTTCCCTTGGGAGGCAGGCTTGACTGTATTAGGTTCGGTGGTTTATTATTGACTTACATACATGTATCAATACACATCCAACCTAACACTAGAGGTTTTGTTTAATCTCGTCTTGTAATTTTGTAACAACACGTGGTGATTTGAAACATTGTATCCTACATTGAAAATGTCGAGAATACTATTAAATTTATCAAGAGAATCAAATCAACTTACGTTCCAGTAATGATATCACTTAGCAAAAAATATCAATTTAAGTTCACAGTAACTTCGGTATCTAGTCATTAGCTGTGAATAATGAGTTGAATGTACGACATTTTTTGTCCGAGTTCTAATTTCCCTTCCGAACGAATGCAGTACAGTCTGTTAGTCCCGGTGGACATTACCAGATCACCGTCAGGTAAACTGATATCATAAGATGTAATCTCCCTCGAACACTTTGAATAACAAACGTTTAAAAATCAAATTCCGAAGATCCACGAATATCATAACCACGCGAAAAGTCGAGATATGACACTTCTTCAAATTTACCATCCACGAAAATAACCCATATTACGGTACAGTATATTGTTTTATGGCCATGTCACACTTATAACGCAGAGCGCCAACGTTGGCCTTCGTGTTAGAATATTTTTGGTCACGATGGTGTGCGTTGTATAAGTTCAAGGCACGCTTTTAACACGTTAGAAACACGTCGACGCACGTCTGTGTGCGTTGTTGAACGAGTCGGCAAATTTTGAACATGCTAAAAATTTCACGACTTTCGCCAACGTGTTGTTGATAAGTTATGCAGACGAATGCTAGAGGTACGTTATGCACGCTATTTTTGCAATATGTAAGTGTTTCTCGAACGTGGTATTAATTAAACGTGTAAAGAACGCAAACAGAGTTTCCTTGTAACTAAGGAGTAACGTATTAGCCGATATTTTCTTTTAGAAATAATGGTTAAAGAGCAAGACACAATTCTAAAGGAATGTAAATAGCTGCATTATTTCAGCATCAGACTGACATGATTTTTGGAAAATGATTTTGTGATTTTAGTGGACTAATCCCACCTTTAAATTCGTCGTATTTTTCGGTGGCTTTTCTTTCTATTCTACCTTTGCAAATGACATTTGGGGAAGATTTCCAACTGATCTGACGAAAGATCATGAAAACGTTAAACAGACGTTCCATGATTGCTAGAAGATCGTTATAGATGTGTTCGGTATACGTCAAGTACGCTAGTAAAACGCATTTGAAACGTCGTTATGCGCTGTTTCACGTTTATTGAGCATTGCAGATAAGTATGCGTTGTAGGTTGTTAGTCTGATGTTATAAATGTATCCAACAAGAGAATTTCTTCAGTTTCTACGGCGTATGCCAACGTTCTTACTAAAATCCGAGAACGTAGACACACGCTTGGCTAGAACGTTTTAGTTTGACAGGGCCTTTTAATGCAAGAAGATAAACAATCAAAGTCGAAATGAATATAATTATTCCTTATTTGAAAACTACCATCTTCTAAACGCCACGTTTGATATTTATTATGATTGAACGTGTTGGCTGCAAAGTAACAGTATCACTTTAAAATATTGAATACGCGTGGATATTGTTCTTTTTTGGAATGAATAGGTACATATGCATTTGGTTTTAATGCAAAATAAACACAGAGTTGTTTTTATACATATGCGTATTCTGACATTTGAACAAAAAAAAATATCTCTTAATTGAAACCATATAGAAATACATGTCAGAAAGCTTAAGGTTAAAATAGATTATTAAATCAGTTTGAAACTATCAGTTGTTTTTTGAAAATATTCAATGATTGAAAAGATGAAACATGAGAACCACTTTAATTCTAACGTAGAAACCTATAGCAGAGATTAAAAGTATAGATGTATTCGTTTGATCCAACTGACTAACATTTTCAAGAATTAAGGGCAATTGCATCAATTTTCCCAGTAATAATAAATTATTATCTTCCCTAACGATGTTTGAAACCTTATAAATAAAGCAAATAATGATTCTAAAAATTTCCCTTTTCTGGATCTAACTATCATCATTGACTCCGGTAGATGAAAGGGATGATTTGCATTTCAATATTACTAATTCTCTTTTCTTGATGGAGACGTTCCTCTAGCTCCATCCTACGTTGTGTATGGCGATTCTAACGCGTCTGTTCTGATAACGTAATATTACTATTATATCGGAAGGTTTACAACACGTTTATAGATTTTGTAAATTTAAGAAGTTTGAAGGAAGATGTGAAGATTTGATATATAAATATTGTGTGATTTGCAAATAGCATATTACAAAGTGCATTTGTCATCCTCGTTTTTACGGATACGATGTTTAAAATGAAAAAAAAAAACTAAAAAAAAAAAAAAATTCTCCCCTCTCAAGGTAGTGACCATAGAGTTATTCTTCCCTCTCAAGATAGTGACCATAGAGTTAGTGGCGTACCTATACCGAATTAACCCCATCGTTAGCTTTTGCTAGTGATGGTACCAAGTCCGGCTATCCCGAGTTCCTATCGTTGTTTATGTTGGTTTTTGTCTTTTATTGGTGTTTTTCTTGTGCAGGTGACTTGTGAGAATAGGTTATTGTGACTTTTTCTAAAAATAGTATTGGTTATTTAGTTATCACTTCCTGTTTGCCAATATGTCTGTCCGTCCTTCCGTCACACATTTTTCGTCTGAGTTTTCTAATTTTGTATATGTTGGAATGATTTCATATGTGGTCAGAAGGTTGATTATGATGCGTTGTAACGTGTAACTTATTTTCGGATCTGCCGTGTCGCTACTTCCTGTTTGCCGATATGTTGAAATTTTACTAGAACACACTATGGATGAAAAATTTTCGTCACAGTTTTCTCAGCTTGTATACGTTGGAATGATTTCATATTTGGTCAGAAGCTTGATTATGATAAGTTGTACAGTGTAAGCTATTTTCAGGTCTGTCATGTCGCTACATCCTGTTTGCTGATATTTTGAAGTTTTACTATAACACACTTCGAATGAGAAATTCTCGTCACAGTTTACTTGAATAGTTAGGGTGGGAATGATTTAAAAATTGGTCTGGAGCTTTATAATAATGAGTTGTAAAGTGTAAGCTATTTCAAGGTCTACCGCATTACCACCTCCTGTTTGCAAATATGTTGAAGTTTGGATGAGAAGCTTTTGTCACAGTTTATTTGGCTTCTATAAGTGGGAATGATTCCAAATTTGGACTGGAGCTTCATAATAATGAGTTTGAATGTGTAAGCCATTTACAGGTCTGTTGTGCACGTACGTCCTGTTTGCCGATTCTTTGATGTTTAACTATAACTAACTAGGAAGGAGAAATTTTCATCGCAGTTTTTTCAGCTTGCATAGGTTGGATTGGTTTCACATTATTTAGTCTAAAACTTGATTTGATGAGATGTAATGTGTAAGCCGTTTTCAAGTCTGCTGTATTACCACGTTCTGTTTTCTTGGCTTGTATGAGTGGGGACGATTTCAAGTTAGGTCTGTACAATTGTTTAAAGAATTGTATTAAACTTTGGAAGCGGGGGTATTCATTTGTGACCCAGTGGACCACAGTACTTAAAGTTTAGTTCTGGATTAAGTTTACGGAGTAATCTGTTTGCCCTATGACCTTTTATACCGGAAGTAAAAAAGTAAAGTAATGAAAGGAAGATCAAAATCAATGCAGTGCTTTGTTCAAGTGATGTACCAGTATACAGTTATTCCATGCCTTTGAAGGAAACAACAAAAATTATTAACTTGTAGTTACATTTTTTTCAAATTTAGCATTCTAAATTTTTAACTTATAGTTACATTTTAATATATGTAGCATTTTAACCTATTTTCGTGAAAATTTAACGTCGGTTGCAACAATTAACTTTTTACCTATTTCCGGACGATCTGTTCCATGCGCAAAGTAATTGTGCAGTGCGACGTCATTCAAATCTTATCTCAAGGTGTAGAAAATTTTTATAAGCAATATTTTTTATTGCTTATATAAGTTAATAAAACAGTGATTTCATGCCCCCTATTCAGGAAACAGCAAAACTATTGTCCCTCAATGATGGAAATGATTTGCAAACTGTTACCTTCGGCCTCTGGCAACAGTTCCCAAGTCATTTCCATCACCTCGGGACAATAGTATACAGTTATTTCATGTCTTTAAAGGAAACAGAAAAAAACTATTATCCCGAGGTGATGGAAATGACTTGTGAACTGTTGCCTGGGGCCAGAGGCCGAAGGCAACAGTTTGCAAGTCATTTCCATCGTCGAGGTACAATAGTTTTGCTATTTCCTGAAACAGTGCATGAAATAACTGTTTTATTAACTTATATAATCAATAAAAATATTCTTGTCAATACAAAAAAAATTCTACACGTGTACGTTTGAATGACGTCGCACTGCGCAATTATTTTTTCGCATGGAACAGTTCGTCTGGAAATCGGTAAACAGTTAACTGTTCCACCCGACGTTAAAATCATCATGAAAACAGTATAAAGTTATTTCATGCTCCTGAAAGAAACAGCAATAACTATTGTCCCGAGGTGATGGAAATAACTTGCAAACTGTTGCCTGAGGCTTCATATGAATAAATGTAACTATAAGTTAATAATATTTCTCTAATTCTTGTTCAAAATAAATACTTCCCAAATGATGTTAGATGAACTTAATAATCAACATGTTTAGACATTGATCTCACTTGCTGATTGGTTGTCTCGTGTCAGTTTCTAGAAATAGTGCAACCGGATGTTGATGAAATTAACACCTGCATCATTGTCTACCGAATTGATTTTTACATTTTTATGACTAAAATAACTAAATTAATTGATAATATGACATTTTTTATCAAAAATATTACATTCAACACCCCTTTCAATGAAAGGCGCAATGATACACATAGCAACAAAATGGCTGCATACTGGCGACTGGAGACTATGGAGATCGCTTTACGTCAAATAAATTGAGTAGGAATTAGAGAAAAAATCTCTAACATTGTTTTCCGGTTTATTACGATAATTTCTCACATCTCGATAGTTAAATTTTCACATTTTAAAGTTCTCGGATAAACCTCGAACTTTAAAATGTGAAAATTTAACTATCTCGATGTGAGAAATATACGTAATAAACTGGAAACAATGTTAGAGACTATATACACTTATTTCATGCCTTTGAAGGAAACAGCAAAAACTATTGTCTGAGTAATATAATATATATTTATATTATAACCTTGGTAACAAAATTAATCATGAAGATGTCCATTTTCTGTGTTCTAAATCCAGAATATTATCACATTCCCTATCATTAACTTATAGTTACATTTTTTCATATTTATAAACCTAATACAATAACTAGAATTTTGATATTGTCACTTTGAAAAACTGTCGACTTTGCACAGGTAAGTCAAAAAAAAATATTATGTGACATCTTAAGAAAATGGTCAAGCAAAAGTTGAGAGACATGACCTAATATCAACAAAAAAACACAAGCAGATCAAGAATTACCTGTTAGAGAAGCATAAACTGTTCCAGAGTCGTATGTAAAACTAAGTCAACACTTTGTTTCAGGGGATTACTTGAAAGTTTTTAGAATAAGATATTATATCTGTTTAAGCACAAACTGCTGCAGAATTACAAGGTACACTCATTAACATTGTGCTTTCAGCAGATCACTAGTTGAAGAAGCTTAAACTGTTCCAGAGTCGTATGTAAAACTCAGTCAATACTTTGATTTTAGGATAAAGATTTTACAAATACAATGTAATAAATAACCTGTTAAAGCACAAACTGCTCCAGAATCACAAGGTACACTAAACGAACACTTTTGTTCAGAGGAGTATTTTAAAGTCTTTACAATTCAGTAATCGTTACTTGTTAAACAAGAAGCTGCTCCTTCCTGGGCTGTGAAGGTACACTCAATTAACACCTTCTTTTTTATAACCTAATACAGCAAAGACTGCTCCCAAATCGTAATTTGCATCAAATAAAAACTTTGTTTTCAGAAGGTAGTCCAAAAGTTTTTACCAATACGAAATCACACGTTAAAGCCTAAACTGCTCCATTTTCCTGAGGTACATACAATGAATATCTTCTTTTCAGGATATAATTTTAATATTTAGACAGTGCATAATTCATAAATGACCTGTTAAAGCACAACCTCCTGCAAAAGTGTAAGGTACACTCGATAGACACTTTCTTGTCAGATTATTTGATAGTTGAGCATAAATTACCTGTTAAAGCACAAACCTTTTAAATATTTTAAGGTTCATTCGGTTTACACTGTTTTAAGCGAATCCTTTGAAGAACACTATTTATAAGCGGATTGGTTGATAGTTTTACAAATAAAAAAAAATACCTGTAACAGCACAAACTGCTCCCACCAAGGCAAATGTCTTGTCATCAGGATACGATTGGAACACCAGGATGTCTGTACTTTCATCCAAACCAGATTTGATACTACAATTTGAGAAAAAAACAACATATGTACAATATAAATTTCTTGGGAACTATTTACCTTTTAAATGTACAAGTAACATTATTTTAGCCTGAAGTCCTCCAAGATAAAAAAAATGTGAAGAACATCAAATCATTTGTATTTGTTGGCCACTTCTGTTAGAGACCTCTCCTTAAAATGACAGAAGTGTGTGTGTATTTTGATGTCTCTACCAGCAATTAAGAACATTTGAAATTTGTCGTATCCCTCGTCATCGTTTTGACACCATAAACAATAGCAGGTTATTTTCTATTTGTTTGATGACTGTTGATTGCTATGCGTTAATGTTGAAATAAGATTTAATAGCCGACTAAATATTTCTCAGACATAAACATCTATGATAGAAAATTGATCTACAATCGCACTCACATTAAACTCACTTCAAAGACTGTTTCCGTCGATTAAAAGAATGTTCCGTGACCATTTCTGTGTGTGACATTTAAGCCAATAAGAACCAACATTTAGCTGTTGAATTTTTAATCGACTGTAAAAGTAAGGCTATGAGCAATTTCATCCTATTGAACTGTAATGTTAAAATGGCCTTAATGGATTTTTAACCTTGGTCTCAAAAGAAAATGAAATTGTGGATCTTTGGCTACTAGACATATATAGAAGTTTAAGGTTGAGATATAGGGCAGCGTTCCATTGGAATATTATGACGTTTTTGTGCTATTAATGTTGTATTTTGAAGTCTAGTGGAAGTAGTTTCCCACATGACACGTAAAGAATGTATAAGAATACATTAACCGTTCATTTTCATTTGTGACATTTACCAATATTCAGGAAATGGGATTTTTTTTGTTTCCATAAGACTGAAAAGACAAATTGTTAAAAAAGAAGTGAAATATAAGCAAAGGGTTTTAAACCAGATATATAACTTGACTTGTATTGCATAGTTTGTTTTTATTATGAACTCTCTTTCACCAAATACCGAAGTTACTGTAAAGAAGTATGGCCATTAAGGCGTGGATTTTTTTTCCTTTGTTTGGTCATTTTCAGAATATGCTCAAATGTTGTCGAAAATCGTGACAGGTGGTCTCTGGAAAGTGTACTTCTTGAAATTAAAATTGATATATGTTATACTTGTATGTTTTCTAGTTAATTAGCAGTCGAACATTGCTGTAAATAGCCTTTTGTGTCCATTTTAGCTATTTTACAGTGTTTGAGAAAATAGTAATACTCAAAGAACACCGAGAACCAAAACCAAATTTTTGTTGCGAATGTATAACCATTTGGCCTTCCAAATGGCAGTTAGTTTGTTTTGGTTCCGGATGTCCTATACAACGAATTTGCATTAGTTTTTGCATATGGCCATTTTGACAACTGAAGTATCTTCAGTGCAGATATTTGGGATATCATAACCTCAAAGAAGTGACAGGGCGCAATTAACCAAATAAGATATAAATGAAATGCCACATCCAGCCATGGACAGAGCTTTGCTTGTTATGTTATTTACATTTTTCATGAAAACTCTTCGAACATGTATATTGTTGAATTCATAATGAAGAACAAAACTTTACCACAAGCAGTGAAGTTATATGGAGTAAATGCAAATGAGATAAAGTCTCTACAAATATATGGTAAAATCAAGCAACGGAACGACGTTTTTACTCGAATTCACCACGAGGCCTTCAACAATGAGCAATGCTCATACCTCATAGTTAGTTCAAGACGGCCCTGGTACCAGTTTTAGCGAAATTCATTGCGAGATGTCGAGCAACGCTACATCCATATTTTATAATTCATGGATGCGGGATCGGCGTCAACAAACATACAATTAACTTGCAAAGTGTTCTTAAACTGCATGTATTAGTAAAGACTAATTTACTCCATAACCACTCAATGTATATGTGTCTTTATTTTTTACGATATTAAACTATTGATTAAAGTAGTATTTAGCTTTTTTAAAAGCCTCCCAGTTTATAGCAGCCATTTAAAAATAACTCTATTAAATAATTTTGAATTACTGATTCTGTGAATTTTTGTTTCCTACCACTTGAGTTAATTTAAAGCTGAAAAGTCTGTTATATAGAATTTTGACCATGTTTTTTGTTAATAGTGCAAAATCAAGTAAAACCAGTATTAACATATCTGTAGTTATATAGCGTCCCACAAAATAACCTTTAAAGATTGTTTGTTTTTTTAGGGGGATGTCATCATACGCCTGGACCATTACCAAATGATCATAGTTTCCCGATTGTAAACCTGGGGATCCGAGGCTTGTTTGTAACCCCATATCGGAGACCTAAATAGTTTCATACCACGTTGTTGGTAGTTTTGGCATATTATTCTCAGTACGTACTTTTAACTTATAATATTATCATGAAATGGTTATCTTCATTAAGGTGGTTCTGGTGTCTAAAACTGCGCGTCCATCTCGCACATATAATGAAAATTTGAATTTATCATTTTAATGTTGTTGAAATCATTTTGAATAGTTAATTGATAATAGCTAAGATGAAATAAGCAGCATGTATGCTACTAGCTTACAAAATATGTCACTTAAAAAAAATCTTAATTTATTAAGGGGAGATAATTCTAAAGAAATAATAAGGGAAAAACTAGTCACATTTTCACGATTACATCAATCATATGGCCGGTGACCCCATTTTTTATTTCGTATTTCAAAAGAGATTTCTTTCACAAAGTTTGTACTACATTTTCACCAAAATCTATCGCTTTATTCGTACAAAAATGTCTAAAAATGTATTTTCTCTCTATATAGACAATATTAAAAAGGTCAAAATCTTGCTATTTTCGAAAGCTTCTCATGGAAAAACGAGTTCGGTGACCCAGTGATTTTATATTCAAAGTTTGAAGTGAATGTTATAAACTTTAAATCACAGAAACATAGGAAAAATCTATCGTTTTGTTTTTAGTCCAAATGAACTACCTTAAAACAAATAATTTTATATTCATTAAAAAAGTGATGAGATCAAATATTGAAAATGTGAACAAGTAGTATGGGAAAAATTTTACGTCTATTTGAACCCAAGTGATTGAACTCATGGGCTCAGTTCAGAAAGGGGGGTGGTGGTGGGGGTTTACAAAACAGGGTCAATTCTCTGACAGAGTATGGTTTTAAAACATTTGCAAGTCTGAACAGGACCAGGTTTGAAAACCCTATTTCAAATTTGTAGCCGAGTTAACACTACGTATCCCTCCGAGGCAGGCAATATAAAAAAAACAGCTCTTGCTTCGAATCCCAAAAGGGATTACGCTACCCCCCCCCCGGCACCGCTGACTGGTAATGAATAAGTTTCATCTTGACAATCATTATTATTATTTTTGTCAAAAGTGAAAGTAACAGGGGAGTGTAGAATGCATTGAACATGAACAGGACCATGCATGCAAAGACAATGGAACATGTCTGTGAGAATTATTTGTTATCGATGATAAAAACTGCATTTTCCATAGAGTTTAATGTATTGAATCAGACACCACGAATTTAAGTATCCACGAACCAGTGATATTTACGAAATCCACAAAAATTGATGTCCACGAATAAAAGTACTTCCACAGTAGTATGCAGCTAATTACATGGAGTGCTGGAACTATTTCTGAATATCATAGGTATATCCTTTCTCCAATATTTATGCAACCCGGCGGCGGCATTTTATATTGTGGAATTCTGATTCCTTCATTGCAATCTTCTTTCGGATAGTCAGATATTCTATTTGTATCAGAGGTTGTATGATTATGAACAAGGAGAATGAAAAAAAACTTTCGTTAATAAAAAAAGCAGACACATGCAATATTTTTCTAACTAAGCTCCACGTCAAAAGTTTTATCAAATAAGTTTCATTGTTGTTGCATGGCTGTAATATTTAATCGTTTTCTTCCATCGAACTTGTTATGCCATTAGAGTAAAAAAGCACAACCCCTTTTGGACAGTTTATCATGCCACCAGGCATAAATGACAATGAATCCGTGCTGCAATTTAAAACAATTTTCTGAGATTGAAGAACAACAGCAGTAGAATACCGACGGAACAAGGGAAGCCATGCCCACAAAAATCGAAGTCCAAAGACATGACAAAAACGACAACAGAGAAAAACAAAGAGAAAAACAAGCACGTGAGTCAGCTACAATGCACGAAAATAAAAATACAACATTTGGAACTAAGGCAATCATCGTGTGAACTCCCATCAAAATCGGGAGTGATATCAGGTGCTCCGGGAGGGTAGGCATGCCTTACTCCGCTAGCGGCACCCGTCACACTATCAGTCAGTCAATCCTGGGTTGAGTCAAGTCCGGTTATGTCAAATCCGTGAAGACGTGAAATCTAGCTGAAAGTGTATGTTTTCATTTAGGACAGACACGACATATCTGTCAATGATGTCATGGTGACGGCCACAGAATTTCTGAAGGGATGAAAGTAACAAAGGCTGAACAAATCCCTGACTTAGCAGCTTTTGGGACAGTTTTTTTTCTCAATCAAAAAATTACTATATAAACTACATGCTAGACAGTAACGAATGAACTGACAAGAAAGTGAATTACATTTACTCCCTTTTTATCTGTAAATTGTTGTATTTCGTTTTTGGCTGGTTCTTTTATGATTGACCTATGTACCGCCTGTTATTAGGGCTCTCGGCCTAAATTAACTTGTTAATAGAACCGGCACTGTAAAATACTTTCTTCCTATCTATCTTTGGTAACTATATCATTTCTAATTTATCGCATATCAAGAAACAAATACTAAATAAAATAGACCATACAAATTGATTTCCATATTGCATGTGCTGAAGTAAAAGGTGCAAATCAAAATTAAGTATCATAAAAAATAACATCAAATTTAACACATTAGACTTTTTTAATATGGCTTTTGAATATGCTTATGTTTCAATGGAACTACTCTTTAGTAAAACGAACATGTCAAATAACTTGAATTGCCTTTATCAGATGTAAAACATATCTTATGCAAGAGAAAAGTAGTTTAATGTTCCTGGGAAATGAAATCAGGTTTATCAATTAGATTTTCAATTTGGTGATTAATATGTACTTGTTGCCATCTTATATTCATATAGCCTTTTTATCAAAACCTAACGAGACGGGCCGAACGAGACTGATTCTGTTATTAAATATTCATTGCATTGCTGATTCCTTCTGTGCATTTCTTTCGTTTGTTTGTTTGTTTTTGTTTTTCTAATTTGTAAAAAGATATAGTGATTGTCGTTAATGTCTTTTTATTATAGAATTGTAAACAACTATATATGGCTAGAGTTATTTAGTTTCCAAATAATATAATAATGCCTTTGGTGAATTTATTGTATTTGAAGTAAGTTAGAACCGAACCGTCAGTCTAAAACGAAGATTTACCAAACTTAATTAAGAATAAAACTTTCACGTGATTGAAGAAAGAGTTGTTAAATCTATTTTTCTTACGAATTTTCTTCGCGTTCAAAAAATATTGTGTTGCAGCAGGACTGGGTTGCTCAAACGTCAATTGACGTTTAAATTTTAAGTGTAAATTAATTTGGTTGAATTTGTTAAGGATTTAATTTACACTTAAAATTTACGTCTCACGTCAAGACTACAAATACGATTGGTTGCTTCCAAAAAAACATAATATCACCTTTAAAGGTTAAAGAGAAACGAATAAATGACCACAATGCACATGCATTTCTACAAGTATGAATGACTGCATCAACTAGATTACTTGCATTAATAACAGATCATGCAAGATTGATAACATACTGCACCAAAGGATCTGAGAACTCACCATACATGCCTTTGGATATAATTATAGCGACATTCATACTAATTGATTAAAATCGAAATAGGAATACATGTATTACACTTTGCATGTTGATAAAATGCCTCTTTAAAGTTCCAATTTTAGAAAAAAAAGACTTCATTTATTTCACAAAAGGCAGAACAAAGAAAAGCATTTCAAAAATTGTCTCACTGATTTCGACGACCGCATACGAGAATTGCGCCTGTTTCAATACTAAAAAAATATTATTAGATTATTTTGGCCTAGCAAAATAACAAAGCATAGAAATTTACATAAAAGTACATTGTACCACTAAGTGCTGATTGATAAAGCATGATATGACTAAGCAAAGGAACAACGTCCTAAATATATTACCGTAAAGAGTAAACACAGGTACTGGCGAAAATATTCTGCATGTTGAAGACATTATTTGTAATACTAAACTGTTTGAGAAATCCTTAAGAAATTAGTTAGGTTGGGATAGGGGATGTTAATGAAAATATAATATTCCCTAGTTTTTCAGAAATAACATAATACCGAAGTTGCTGTTCGTTCGGATTCTGCATATGCGCATTTCGACAACTTAAATGTCTCTTCAGTGCAGATAAAATCTAGATATTGGAAATCCATGTATAGACTGATAGAGAACAAATTACCAATAAGATCTAAAAAGAAAAGTCAAAATCAGCTAAAGACAGACGTATGCAAGAAGGCGATACTCCTTAGTTTTGAAAACAATTTGTTAAGTTTAGATATTGCAAGTTCCAGATAAAATCGGTTTTCGGGCCTACATCGAAGTACTGGCTACTGGGTATATGAATACCCTCGGGGACTAGCAGTCCACCAGCAGAGGCATCGACCCAGAAAAGAGATTACATAAATTTATTTTCTAGTTATAAGGAAAAACGTTGAGATAAGTAAAGTTTATTTTATTAGCTTCTTTTAATAATATGTGTTAAATGGTCTTAAATCCATTTTCTTCAAAACCCTTTTCTAATTACATTTAACTTTGAATATGTTTAAATGTTTACAGTTCAAAGCAATTCATGCACTGAAAATTTAAACATTGTTAAACACATCCATTACATACCTGTAATGCTTGTATATGCTTAATATTTGATTACAAAGTCTAAGAAAGAATAATCCAAAGGCAGTGAAAACATCGGAAATAATTGAAAAAACGCGAAGACGGCACAGAAAAGAAAAAAAGGAAACATACATTTACTAATAGATGAACAACAGGGACCATATAAAAATTTTCTACGAAGATAACTAAGTTGATTATGGAATATCTCACATCGAGTTGAATAAATTTTGCAAATTTTTGAATACGAGCTGCCGAGTTTTTAAACATTAGAAAATTTATTTAACAAGATGTGAGAAATTTCATAATTAACGTGTTTAAGTTGTAGAAAATGTTTTTGTAATGACATAATGTAAAACGCCGAAGATTATGTTCCGAATAGATTTTGCGGGAAATTTTACAAGATTTGTTCTCTCTCTGGAGATGAGAAATATTTTTATCACAACGGTCAGGCGTTGGTTAAATTTGCTAGAAATTAGAGGACATGCTATTACATATACCAAGGAATTTCAGATCAGCTCTTCAAGACACACATGTAAAAAACGGGATAACAGGAAACATCTACAATGGCTGATAACTACAGTCGCATGCCAAAATCTGCGATGGAACTACACAGGAAAAAAAAACAGGAAAAACACAAGACAAACGTAACAACGATAGGAACTCGCAACGTCTGTGTTATTAACGATTATGTTTCAGGTCGTCTCATATCTAAATAAAACATTTTCAATATCACAGATTGCATGGAAATACACTGGAGTATACATTGTTTTACCATTTTTGCCCCTTTCTCTCAGATCTGACAAAAACACGACCACCCGAGCAGGACATAGTGAAACATAGAACTGTTTAGGAAAAAAATATATTTTGATTATCTGAAACTTCAGGAGCAAACTGATTTTTTTTCAACTGGATTGATTGATTTAAAATCCTTATCAATGAGTGGGTATTTCGTCCATATCAGATCCGGGGCGGTCCCATTAAATCATTCCGAAACGGCACATATGCCTCAAAATAAACGTAGTTGAAATTGCCAAAAATCAGGTTGTAAAACGATGTTCTTTTTTATATCCCCGCTTTAGCGTGCAGTATATAGTGATCATGATATCCGTTCATTCGTCTGTCCGCCTTAGGGTGTACATTTTGTGGCGAGAACTCCTCCTAGACCTCTTGGTGAAATTCAATGAAACTTTCACAGAATGTTCAATACACATTGCCATTATGCACCATCTATATAAATTTTTGATTTGATCTTTTTTGGGGGGGGTTGGAGCTACATATTTTATGAGCTTAGCTTTGCTCACAGTTTTTCTAATTTGCTTTCTAATTATGCGAGAAATTTATATATTTTGTTTTTCTTACGGTTTTCAAGTCTCCGGAAACAAGTTTGGAGACTTACTATTTTTGATTGTGTCTCTTATTTTCAATCTGTTCTCTGTTGAGTGTCTTGTAATACCTAGAAATCTGATAGTCAAGCATTTGATATAGGTTGCAATGGAAACCAAATTTAAAACTTAAAATTTTGAGAAAAATGGATTTTAGTCAAAACATCTATTATAAATAGATTATAAAGGCAACATTTGCTATTTTTTTTAAAGGAGCATCTTAAAATGCTCAGAAATCTCATTTGGGATTTCCTTTGGAAGAATTTTGTGTTTGGCTTTGCGAGCATTGTTCAGTTGGCTAAATTCTTCTTCGTCTTTCATTCTGAACTTGTCCAAAGGCAATTAAAACATTATAGGATGTAAAGGGCATCTTGTAAAGATGTGCAATCAACAAAGTTTTCCATAGGTGCAAATAGAGGATGGGTTTCCAAAAGAATATTAAAAATGACATGTTGAATGTTTTTCATAATTTTGTTATCACTAGATGCATGAAACCTTTAGAGGATATCTAATTTATATAATATAAAGTTCTTAAGTATAGAAATTTTCTCAATGACCTCCGTTACCATGGAAACTTAAATCTTGAGAGAAACGAACATGCAATATTTATTCGGTTTAAAATAATTTATCTAAAAAAAATATTATTACTAGCAACACGAAACTTCATTAAAATTTATTTGTCTTGTAAATTAGAGTTCCACATCACTGAAAACTTCAACTAACAAATTGAAATTCTGAGAAAATAGTATTTCTTTTGATAAATGTACACTAGCTTGTATTTTGATTACAACAACATGTTTAACGTGTACATAGGATAAAAAGAAATTTGTTTTTTGGGGATGTCAGATTAATAATACATTGCAGAAAGGTCGTATAATGAAAAGGATACGCAACTCGTACACAATCCATTTGGCATTTTAAAATCTTTGTTGTGACGTTTGATATGCTTTCACTTTGCAGCTAACTACTGAAAAAGTTGTGAATGGATTTTAATAAAATGATGCTTTTCTGAAAGCCGAGAAATTTTTACGTCGTTAGAGTAAATTTCGTTGCATTATAGCAAGCACTTTCTTCAATACACACGATTGAAATTTGTAATCAACATTTAACATTGATTTTTTGTCACTTCCGGTTTACATCGGTAAAAAGTGCTCCACAATTTGCAACTAAAGGCTTTGAAAGAAGTTCTCAGAATTTCACAAAATTGGTATTTTCGTAAAGAGTGACATCTACTGCAATACCAGAACAATTTTTGTGACCATCATTATTATATTTATGTTGTTTTAATGCTTTAAAGATAAGGTCCCAAAATTGACAAAATCTCATATCCCACGATATTTTTCCAATTTATCATGAGATGCTTATCCTTCTCATTATAAGTCCTTGATTGCAGAAAATAAGCAAAGAATAAGGTCCGTGGAAACCAAACTAGAAACAAATAACATATGAACAACAGGTTGTCTGATAAAAATACAGATCGCAGAGGCGTTTATACTTAAAGCTTTCAAACTTTGTCTGCTGTTAGCCTCATTTGACAAATGAGCGATCAACAAAAACTTTTCCAATAGGGATCAATTAAGGTTACACTTCGGGGCTAAAACATGGGTTATGTCTTCTGTATTAACTCTGTTGGAAAAAAAAATTGTATATTTTACATTGTTTAAATATATTTAAAAAAAAAAACTATTTTAAGATAAAGTTGCATAGCATTTGCAATTTAGAAATGTATTTTTTTGTATCTACAGCATTTTTTTCTGTTTACTTTCTTGTAAAAAAGAGCAAATTATGATGAGTTGTCAAAAATATTCGTAGAAAATTAACTGCAAGACGGTGAGGTGTTTTATGACTTTTTTCCTGACAAAAGAGTATGGGAACATTACATCATTACGGCATATAATTGAATACAAGAACATGTTTATACCATATCCGTTTCGTAATTGAGAATGTTTATTGGATCCGGTCAATAGAAATTCCCTGGCAAGAAAATCTTTGAAATAATATTTGTTCCGTTTGTNCAAACCCAAAAATTGGTCGCTAGAAAATTGGTCGCTAGAAATTGGTCGCTCACTTGAGTCTGGTACATGTTTATACCATATCCGTTTCGTAATTGAGAATGTTTATTGGATCCGGTCAATAGAAATTCCCTGGCAAGAAAATCTTTGAAATAATATTTGTTCCGTTTGTGCAAATACTATACACTCTTTATTCCGTGATGAACAAACACAATAAATATTTCAATTGGAATTATTCTTTAATATGTAATATTTAGTTTTGTGTGTGTTATGTGAACCAAATAATTAAAACAACAATAACATACTTACACAATTTCATCCCATGTCTTTTGACAGAACTTGTCTAGAACTAACTCTTTGATACACAAATGAATGTGACCGTACTACAAAAGATGAAAATGTTATAGTAAAAATAAACTTCACAACGTGTAGGCAAATGATACCATCTTTGAAGGGGTCTATATTGGATCACAGTGCCCAAATCCTTCAAGTTTTCTTCTTTTTTATAGGGATCACGTTATACCTGATAGAGGACCCCTTTGGAGTCTCTTAATTCCTTGATTTTTTATCTTTAAAACCGTATTTTTTGGCAATAAACACGGCAATCTGTGAAGACAGTTTTTTAGTTCCGGTTTTACTTTCTGTATTTTTATTAAGCATCATGAATAGTCAAAAAGCATTTAAATAATAATTCTCGTACGTTTGAAAATAAGTTTGGGGTATTGCCATTGATCGCGTCCCCCATAGTTACGTTTTCTTGCGAACTGATCCCATCTGATATTTCGAGATTTTGGGCTCTAATTTTATTTTAGAATGGTTGCTTATATGCTGCAGATGCTCAATTTTAGTATTGGTCTTGTGGCAAGCAAAGGACACAAGATGTCGATTTTTACATATGTGACATGCGACACCTTCATTATTCGGATTTTGTATTGTCGTAAAATTATCACATATGCATTTACGTTGTAGTCTGTAGATGCGCAATTACCATTAGGTGTTGTGATATTGGGGAAAACGTCCAAAGATGTCGATTTTGAAACCTGTGGTATTTGACTCCAAATCTTTTTGCATTTTTCATTTCGGGTTTTGAATTTGTTCTTAAATTCTTGCATAAAGTCTTTTGATGCTTAATAAAGTTTCGGAATTATGATTCTGGTTCCATTTTGTGTCTCCATATGTCAATTTTGTACGTCTGGAATGCGATGCAAACTTTTGCTACATTATTTTAATTTTTGAATTTGATCATTTGTAGAATTGATGTATATGATGTATATGCGGAATAACCTTTCGGAAATTTGACTGCTGTTCCAACTTTTGAAAATTTCATTAAAATGTCAAAGACCATTTATTTCAGCATACAATCAGAACACTACGAATTCCAAGATATGATTTATATTTGGATAAACTTCCTCAAACTCTCAAAGACAAAAACTTTCTGAGAATTGGAAATTCTTCCTACTAACCATATATTAAATATTTCCTATAATTAGAATCAAAATTTTACCTATTGGATTCCACAATTATTTGATTTAAATTATAGTACATTTCTTGAAATTCTCAAAAGCCACATATTATTTTCTCTTAAATTCTACCTAAAACCATACTTCAAGAACTTGTTTCAATTTGAAGAAACGTTTCCACGACATTAGATTTCAAAAATAATTGATATCAACTTTGGTAAATTTCAAAGACCACTTTTTTTGTGTAACTTTACGTATGGCCCTGTCACACTATAACGCACAGCACCAACGTGTGCCCAGCGTGTGAGCATATTTCCGTACACGCTGGCGTGCGTTGTATAAGTTAGAGGCACGTTCGTTACACATTACGAACACGTCCACACACGTTGGTGTGCATTGTTGAACGTTGGGTGCGTCGGAAAAATTTGAACATGATCAAAATTTTACGACGTTCGCCAACGTGTTGTTGATAAGTTATACAGACGTTAGACGAACGCTCTAGGTGCATTATGCACGCAATGTGTGCGATATGTAGTAGTTTCTCGAAAGTTGTGTTACACGTACATGAAACGCAAACCGAACGTCCTTGTAACTAAGGAGTAACGTATTAGTCGATGTTTTATTATAAAAATAATGGTTAAAGAAAAATACAAAATTCCAAAGTAATGTAAATAGCTGATTTATTTCAGTATCAATCGTTTGTACAATATTTTTATGATTTTTTGAGGGACCTATCCCTCCTGCAAATCTGTCGTATTTTTCGGTGGCATTTCTATCCATTTCTACAATTGCAAATGACATTGAGGTGGAGAATTTCAAGCTGATCTTACAAAGATCGTCAAAACGCTATACACACGCTCTATGAATGCTAAAGGACGGTTTTTGATGCGTTCGGTATACGTCAAGTACGCTAGTAAAACGCCTTTGCAACGTTGTCATACGATGTTTCAGCGTTGCATATAAGTTATGAATAAGTTTTCCATGCGTTGTAGTTCGTTAGCCTGACGCTATGAATGCGTCCAACAAGAGAATTTCTTCAATTTCGTCGGCGTGTGCCAACGCTCTTATAAAAATTCGCGAACGTCGGCACACGTTGGCTAGAACGTTATAGTGTGACAGGGCCTTAAATGGCAACCATAATTTTGGATCTTTTAGTAAAAATAATCATATCCTGTTATTTGAACAAAAATGTTTGTATTTTGTTTTGGGTTAGTTTCTAGCTCTTCCAGACTAGTGGCTAAAATCAATTTTATCTTGCAACACTACTTTTGTTATTTATTATTTTTATTAAAACAAACGAATCTAATCGTTGCATTTCAATGAAAATGGTTCAAAATCTGGCAAATTTCCTGAAACTCTTACAGAGAACTATATTTCGAATTCTGCCTAACAACCAATAGTGACTATCGATAACATGTTAGATAAATAACCCATCCAGGGACTTAAACAATGTCTTGTTTGTCAGACAGGGATTGCGGGCATCAGTTTTCACTATATCTTTCCAGAAGTCATTGCTCTTGATTCTTTTGTGAAATTACTCATATTCAATATGATTTAGCACTTTTGAAAATGTCAAATAGTTTCTGCGATTTTATTTTGTTTATGCAGCATTAAACGTATTCATTTCTTATGTAAAAGGCACAGCAGTCGTATGATATTCATAAAATCAAATCAAATCTATCCTTAACACGACTTTTGCAATGATTGAGTGTTCTGAGTTCGCACAAACTAATTTCTGATGTCCTCTCCAATGTGGAAAACATGTTACAAATTACTATTTCAAAAGAAGTAATATCAACACCAATATATAACAGGAGGTTTGAATCAGTTTCTGTTTTTTTTAAAGTTAATTATGTTTTTTTTGGTTGAGGAATTAAAACACAATTTTATACCTTCCTGCTATTTAACTTCTTTTGCCTATATCTATCTCCCTTTTATGTATTTATCTTTAGGGGTGTAATGCTAGTTCCTCTTCATAAAAGATTCCAGTCATAGTCTGTTAATTAGAGGACTTAAATACACAAAATAAAATATACTTACCATGATGCTTTATATTCCTACTCAATATACTCTGTTTTAGTCTCTGTTTATATAGCTGGTTAGTTAGTATGTTTATTAGTAGTGTCCACTAATTACACAAACAGTCCATGGTTAATTAGCTCCCGTTTTTACTTGACCATATTTATTCATTTAGAAATATATACAAGGTTCACTCTGAGGATACCCGTTATTTTCTTCATCGTGATTCAATAAACGTTGACAGGTAGATTGATTTTCTTTAGCCAGTTAGGAGCAGGTATTTAGTGCCAACATGCTTCAGTCCACAATTATAATTATGTATATATCATTAAGTGACAATGTTTAAGAATGAAATAAATACTATAATGTTCTACTATATTAATAAGTTCAAGTTATTATGGCTATAAATATCAAAGAAAGTTATTGACCAGGATTAAGGATATAACTAAGTGAAGACCGGATGCATGATTTTAAAATCCATTGTCTATTTGCCACCAGCAGTCATTCGTGCGCTTATTTGTAATGATCTATCATGACCTTGCTCTTTAGCATATTTTTTCAAAAACTGTTTTGCTTTAACGGGTTTCTAAACGACAAAATATAAATTGTTTAAATGAAGGACCTCATACTTTATACAAAATTAAACATTGTTTTCTATCAGCATACATTGTTTTTATGTCATGGCTAATCCTTTCGAACCATTTTAAGCATCTGATATCAAACATCAGCTAGATTTGCAATTGAAAACAATAACTGGTGTCGCTCCCGGCAGCCAATTTGGTTTGATGTTATTCGCAATATCAAAATCTATTTAAAAATCAATTTTCGTTGAAATCGGATAAAGTTGAAATTTTGAGGTAAATTGGCAGCCATGTTGGAAATGGGGGCCATTGATTTTTTGTGGCATGCAAATCTTACGGGGATCCAACTTTTCGCTAAATATGAATGAAATGTGTTACGGCAAGTTTGAGATTTTCTGATTTTTTTTTTGAAATCGGACAAATTTAAAGTGTCGACGGAACTTGGCAGCCGTCTTTGGAATAGCGGCCATTTTCATTTTTTTTTCATTTGCATGCACATCTCCTAAAGTTGATCCAACTTTGTACAAAATATAAGTGAAGTAAAAAAATGGATGGAAGAAAGAAAAAAATCAATATTAAGAACATATGCAATTGCAGGTCATAGTTGATGTCTGACCTGTCAAAATCAGTTTACACTGTACATATCGTTAGATAAATGTACAGATTACCTAATGTTTCCGCGGGTGTGTGAGATTTACGTTTTCTTACATACTGTGTTTGATTTATTTTCTCATCCTACCAACACATTGGACATCATGTTTTGTACAATCGTTATGATGGATTTCTGTCGAAAATGAAAGACCCCAAAACATAATACATTACACAGTCATTTACTTTGATTACTCTGGCTTTTCATTTGTAGGAAAAAGAAGGGAAACGGGGAATGTGTCAAAGAGACAACGACCCAAAGGGGAGTAATAACAACTCAAAGCCACCATAAGATCTTCAATGAACGGTGAGGAAACCCCACACCCAACGGCAGGTCGGAGTTGGCCCCTAAATAAAGAGTAATCAAGTTCAGCGAAATAAACATCATCCTAGACTCCCATAGACATAAAGTGA
>MJUU01042016.1:39802-73604 GCA_002080025.1 Modiolus philippinarum | reverse complement strand
GTGCGATATGATCTAGTACATATAGTGACTAACAATCCTACAAAATTTGAACATAATCCAATACACGGTTTCTGAGGAGTTGCGTCCACAAGAAAGTGTGACAGACAGACGGACGGACGGACACACGGACGCAGACCATTACTATGTCCCACCGTCGCGGTGCGGCGGGGGACAATAAAGATCCACTTGTTAATTTCATTCGGTATTTTGTCACTTATTACCACTTGGCCGATGCTTCTGCTGGTGGACTTTTAGTCACCGAGAGTTTTCAACAACCCAGTAGCCAGTGCTTCGGTGCTGGCCAGAAAACCGATTTTATTTGGAAACTTGCAATATCTAAATTTGACAAAAATTTTGTTTAAAACTAAGGAGTATCTCCCTCTCATATAGCTCTGTCCTTAGCTTAATTTGCCTTCACTGTTTAGATCCTGTTGGTAATTTGTTCTCTATTAGCTCTTCCAAATATTTCAGTATATAGATTTCCAAATATTTTGATTTGATCTGCACTGAAGAGTTGTCGAAATGGTCCTATTTAGGAACTAAATGAACAGTAACTTCGGTATCTTGTTATTAATTACCATAGTGTCAATGCCTCTGCTGGTTGACTTTTAGTCCCCGAGGGAATTTCATCAACGCAGCAGCCACTATTGCAGTGCTTGCGAGAAAACCGATTTTTTTGGAAACTTTAAATATCTTAATATCTTAATTTGACAAAACTTTGTGTAGAACTAAGGAGTATCTCCCTCTCACATAGCTTTGTCCTTAACTGATTTTGGTTTCACTCTTAAGATCCTATTGGTAATTTGTTCTCTGTCGGCTTTTACACATATTTCAGTATATGTACTTCGAAATGTTTTGATTTGATCTTTACTGGAGGGACAAAAGTTGCCGAAATGCACATATGCAGATAGTAAATTATTAGTAAGTTCGTTATTTTGTTTATTATCTACTTTCCCATAAGGTTGTGGTTTCTATGTTGTTGTACATGCCTTTCATATCCCTGTATTTCTGTAATTACTTCTGATTCAAAGTTTGACAGTTTGTCTGGGTCTATATGCATGGGTAGCCCAATTTTGGCAATATTCTACCATAATCATTATGTACTTATTTCCATGTTTTGAATTGGAAAAGGCAACATTATATCTACGGCTATCCTTTCCAAACGTGCCCCTGCATTATATTGTTTAACGAGTTCACTTCAGAGTTTATCTTCTTGCTCTCACATCAAAACTCTTACCGGAATTTTCTACATCATCTCTTAATTTTAACTAGAAAAAACTATCATTTACTTTGGCTAATCCCAAGTGACCGACAGTCACTGAAATATGTAACTGAGTTCAAACAAAGTTGTCCCAACTCCTTTTGCAATATCAATATTTGCCAATTAATTTCTTTTTTGTATCACTTTCAAACCTTCTTTAGAGGACGATATTGTCATACAACTTCAGGGAATTCAAATAATTCCCATTCTATCTTACATAAGCCTCATATCTAGATACCTCTCGCCATGCGGCCCTAAATTTGTATCCCTCTTTTTAAAATCCATTATAATTCTGATATTTGGATCTGTGACCTGTGGGTGATTTCTGAACTTAAACTAAATTTTCTGTCTTCTATATTTTGGCATTTAAAAAAACATTTGTTAGACTTCTTACTAGTATTTCCTGTCTACACTTTCCCTTTTAAAACATTTATACCGTCATTGACGTTCGCAAATTCCATTGGGCTATTTAGTTCCGAATATTCTTTTTTAAAGCTTCAACTAAACAACAATCATCTCTGTGTTGAGCGGGTTCTTTACAGGCGGAACTTAAGACTTTATCTTTTTCTAAAGCCGACTTACACACTGCATCATCACATTCAACCTCCTCATTCTTTCTGGGATAAATGGGACCTGAAGGACTGATGACCGAAAAGTGTGCTGCTTCTGAGGCCGACATGTTTATAACACCATAATCTGCAATATCTCTTTCATGCCTACATTTGATTCCATTTTTCCATACATTTAGAACTTTTTGTGGTAACTTTTTCTATCATTTTCAGATTTTCATTTGCATTTCTTTAATATCTGTTCTTAAATTTTGCACAATAGGAACAACCGTCAACCAGGTAAGGACGTCTGCTTAATGCATCTCCATTAGATTTGACCCTAACAGTCCTGTGTTCTATCTGAAGATCATAGATGCCAAACATCTAGAACCACCGAGCTATTTGACCTTCTTGGTTCTTGCGATTGAGGAGCCATGTAAAAGCTCCATGGTCACTCCTGCCCAAATTAAATGTCTCCCATAGACATAATAATGAAAATTCTTTATGCTACTTACTACTGCATAAAGCTCATGTCTTGTGACACAATATCGTCCTTCGGGTAAAATATTTTCATTAGCATCCTGTACCTAGAACAAAACGGCCCCATGCCATCATTACTAAAATCAGCATCAATTATAAATTTATTTATTTATTTAAATTGCAAACATAAACCCATTAGGGTTGTAGCAATACAATACAAATTAAACATGAAATAAAGATATAAGGACATCATTGGTCTCCCTCCCTCAGTTCTAATGACTGTTTTATAAAAGACATTACTGCCTTCACATCATCAGGTGTTGATGGGTTTAAAACAATTTTCAATTTTTTTGTTATTTGGTAAAATGGAAGTACATGTGAAAATATCATAATTTTGATAATGATCAAATAGGCTTTTTCTCAAATCTGTATTTAATTAACAATTGAAGTTTTTTTCTCAAATCTGTATTTAATTTACAAGTGCAAAAGAAATGGAATTCATCTTTATATATAGTATAAACAAACCAATTTCTATCGGATAAGTAACTCGAATAATTCAATCCCTCTCCGTATCCGATTCTCTCCTTCTATGAGGGCTTGAATTTTTTATGTTGATTGGGCGCGTCGGCTGCTCTACGGAGAATAGAGCCAATCAGCAACGAGATAAAAATGTGCATGCGCAGTTAGAACTTCCGACTGTAAACAAACCGAAAATGTAAACAGTTCGTACACATCGCGACTTTCAGTATTTTGGAGATAAAAGCTATTTTGGAATGTTATGCATTAAGAAATAAAAGGATTATCGATTAAAAATGTAAGATATGGTCAATGTTCAAATGATACACGATTTTTTTTACCTCGGAACAGTAAGTAACGTGTATTGTTTCGAAATGTGTATCAGGAATGTGCGATTTCAAATAAGATCGATGTGATTTCACTAACTATAACATCAACGTAGTTATTAAGGAATATGGAAGTAAAATATTGATGTAATTTCGATGTCAAGTTTTCAAATACGGTAAAGTTAAGGTGCTTGATATTACAAAATTGTAAAAGATTGTGAGAAATTATCTCGATCATAAACCAAAAATGTAAACACTTTGTACTTCGAATCGCGACTTTCAGTATTTTCGGGATAAATGTTATTTTGGAATGTTATACATTTGAAAAAAAAGAAAATATTATCGATTAAAAATCTATGATATGTATATGATCAATGTTCAAATGATACACGATTTTTGACATCGGAACAGAAGTAACGTGAATCTTTTCGAAATGTGAATTGGGAATATAGATCTTAATCGTGATAAGAATATTACAAAAACAGGAAACAGCAAACACCTACAATGGCCAGGAACTACAATCACATGCCACAATTTACAAGCAAACTGCACCAGAAAAACAATAATGAAAACAAGAGACAAACATAAATAACGATAGGAACTCGAGATAGCCGGACTTGGTACCGGCACCAGCAAAAGCCAGTGGTAGGGTTAAACCGGTTTATGGGTACCCAAACCTCCCCTTTCTCTATCCCGTTTCCCTATAGTATCATAAACACGCGAATAAAACCCAATACAGGTAGACTACTAACTCAATGACCACTATCTTGGAACAGAAAGAGCATAAGACAAAACGTAATTTTGAAAGAAGAGTCAAAGAGTGCTCGCCGCTAAACTGCCGCCTAGCTCAAGGAATCTAGTCTGCTGGTAAAACACTGTCGCACTACGGAGGAAAAATCAAACTCAAAACTTCCCGAAGGGTTTGGAAAAAAGTCTTCATGTATTTCAGCAGACATCGGCAGTATCAGTGAGAGGCCAGTATATATGTAAAGTCTTCAGGTAACTGGAATCCAAAGCCAATTTAACGGATTTGTTCAGAATATCTCGTCGATATCCACTATTACGTAAAGAATGTAAGTTACGTCCCAGTTTTTCTGGATTATTAATCAGTTTTTGACATTTTTTAACAACATTTCCATAAAATCGAGGATGAGAAATGCCCTTTTTATTAGCTGTTTCCGAGTAACGTCATATCTAGATATCAAATGTTCATATCTTCTGTAAAACTTCTTAAAAGTATTTAATTATTTAATAATTTATGAAATCTGTAACCTTGTTGTAAAAGTTTGGATGTGAGAGTAAGGTTACGCTCATTAAAATCATCAAGGGTGGAACAAATGCGAGCGAATCGTACAAGTTGGGATATATACACCCCGTAGGATGGAGCTAGGGGAACGTCGCCGTCAAGAAAGGGGAAATTAGTAATTGTAAAATCAAAATCATCCCTTTTATCATAAACTTTAGTTTTTATTTTACCAGAGTCAATGGTGATACTTAGATCCAGAAAAGGGCAGTATTTAGAATCATTGTTTGCCTTATTTAGTTTCAGTTGTTGTGGGTAAATGGTGTCAACATAAGCCAAAAACTGGGGATTGTCAATAGTAAGGATATCGTCAATATACCTGCTATTATCATTGAAAATAGAAATAAGTTTATCACTATTTGGTACAGTTCCATTTTGTAGTTTTTTCATGAATTCCCGTTCGTAACAGAACAGAAAAAGGTCTGCAATGAGAGGTGCACAATTAGTACCCATGGGGATTCCAATGACCTGATGATAAACAATGGTGCCGAAACGAACATAAATGTTGTCTAGCAAGAGATTCAGTGCCTTAATCATATCATCACATGTCCAGGAGCAATAATTGTTGTAAGAGATATTGGAGAAGAATCCTTGCGTTTTGTTGCAGCAAATAAACTGAAGACCCGCAAAATTAAAAGACCATTTAATAAGTTCACCCAATTTAGATTTAATCAAATTATGCGGAAGGGTTGTATAAAGTGTAGAAAAATCATAACTGTCAATAGATGAAACTGATCTATCTATAGACTGTAATTTATCTAAAACTTCAATAATATTTATTACACTCCAAAAGTAATTTACACCAGAGTTTTGATATGTTTTCTCACAATAGTTTTTGACTAACTCCTTTATACAAGTGAGTGCACTGGTTAAATTGATGGACAAATTTGTGGTAGAACAATTACTTGAAGCCGAAATGAAACGATGTTTGTAGGGATTTTTGTGAAGTTTAGGAATCCAGTACATAGTAGGTAGGGGGTTATCTTTAGGTGGAACTTTGAGTGTTTCTGTATCCTTGTAATGTTGTGTGGTGAGCGTTTTCTCGTCATAATTTGTACGTTCAAAAGTGCTAGACTTTGCGAATTCGTTTTTTGGACATCGATATAGTATTTTTTTCAGATTATGGCAACGTTGTTTGAAGCTTTGTCGACAGGTGCAAACACATATTTCTCACCAAGTTCTTTCAGTTTGGACAAGTTATCAAAATATCAAATGAACATTTATTTCATTCTGAAAATACAATGTACACAAATAAGTTTCAGTTTTGTTTTTATTTATTTATTTTATTTGTTTATTATTATTAAAAGTTGCATTTGATCGTTTTTTGAATGAAACAGTCTAAACATCTCATGATATTTGTTTGCTTTGCAATAAAATTCTTGATGTTATTCTAATTATCAAAGTCGCATGTGTTAATTAAAGGTTTATTTTGCGATCTTCAAAGTTCACATGTCACTCTAATTAGATAAACAGTTGGTAGAATTATCACACCTGTGTGAAAAAACACTGGTCAACAAACATTGTACTACCTACGCTGGTGTCAATTTAATGGATATCGTTTTACGGTCAAGCGAAAACAATTAAACTATACAATAACAAATTTTCAAAACATCAAAAAGATATCGTACAAAATCAACAGACAGTTTAAACCCACAATGCGCTGCGATAAGGCACTTCCGATTGACGCGTTTTACTTAGTGTATGCGTTCTGGCGTTAATGTAGCGATCGTAGTGAGTGGAATATAACGACTGGATTATTCGGGTTATCGGATAAGCTAAAATTGGAGGTTTCATCAAAGCCTCCTTTAATTGTCAGACGACAGCTGCTATTTTCCATCTACGAAAGCCGGAAGGGACTTCCGAGTTCCGACTTCTGACTTCTAACTTCTTACTTCTAACTTCTTACTTCTAACTTCTTACTTCTTACTTCGATGTTGAAGTCCGTAAAGGTAGCCTTTCCGGATTGCAACATCGACTTCGGTATTTAATTTTGTCAGTTTTGTTAGGACTGAAAGTTTCATAGTTTATGACCTATCGCGAAGTCAGTAAAAAACTGATTGATAGCTTGAATTGTGTTAGACCTTCTACTAGCAATATTTGAACTATAATTCAAGACGATAACAATCAATTTGGGAACAGAGAAACACTGGGGAGGGAGTAATTTTGAATACCACTGGATAAACGGGTTGAGGGGTAGGGGTTAGCCTTACCTCCGGTTACCTACTTCTTGGGCGTCAAAGGTCTTGTATTTTTGTATTATCTGGGTCCTGAAGAACCCATCGTGCATGTCATCAATCTTATAAATTTGTGACTTTCACGTTAAGAATTCTATGAAGTCACGCATCACGCCTATTATAAAGGGGTATTTTTTCACGATTCCCGCTCAAGAAAAAAATAGGCCCGGATACCTTCAAGACCCCCTTTTATGTCTTAGATAACAACAGTTTAGGGTGTGCGTTTTGAAATATAAACTTGTTCAATTGACAGAAAACCTCATATATGTCATGTATAGGAAATCATGTTCAATTTTGCAATAGTCGTTGGAAGATAATTTTTTTGCAATCGGAAAAGATTGATTTGGTTTTTGTTCATCACCTGTTTATACACCCCCTTCTAGGCAATATAGGTTGTATGGTGGAACTTAGTTCATTAAGGTAAGAGTGATAAGATTGGGAGGAAAATCTTATCACCCAGTCCAGAAAATCAAGGAAGTGGATGCATGGATACGTACACATTTGCAGGATTTTAACTTAGAGCGGTGTCAATACATCCTTAAATCTTCCCCTTTCTAGAATATTATGACTTGCAATTGTTTATTTTCAAGGGATGAATGATACAGTTTTAATGATCAGAGTTTGGAGCTCATTCCCTGCTTCACATGTTGTTATATAAATATATTTCAAAATATTTCCATCTTCTAGAACATCTAACTTCTAACTTCTTACTTCTAACTTCTTACTTCTTACCTCTTACTCCTTGCTTCTAACTCCTAACTTCTTACTTCTTACTTCTCACTTCTTACTTCTAACTTCTTATTTCTTACTTCTAACTTCTTACTTCTTACTTCCAAGTTGCAACCTGGACAGGCAAAGAACATTTAACCCGGTATTTAATATACATCGGCAAACGAATACCGAAGCAAGAACGAAGAAAAGGCAAATTCTAAAATAATAAATCAAAAATCACGGCAATTCACAGCAACACGAATTGAGACAGTATGACAAAGACAAAACAAATAAACAAAAAAGAACAAGAACGTCACAAAACTAAAGCACTAGCAGTGTGAACCCCTATAAAAACTGAGGTTTCATCAGGTGCTCCGGAAGGGTAAGCATAATCTGCTCCACGCGTGGCACCCGACACATTGCCAGTGAAAAGTCCGGTTTTGTCACAGTCGGTGTTAGTCAGTCCGGTAACAAACTCTGGATCTACCCAAAGATATCTGTTCTCATTTGTGAAACCCAAACATCGTAATGGTCTGTCAAATCGTGGTGACGACCGTAAAACTTCTGAAGTGACAATTGTAACAGTGACTGAACATACCCTTGATGTATAAGTTTTTGAGACAGTAATTTCGCTCTGTTGACAAAATCGCTGTACAAACTACAGGCACGGCAATAGCGAATGAGTTGTGAAATGTACACGCCATCTGCCGGAGAAGTGGGGATATTACTGCTCAGATGATGGTGTATCAGTGGTCTCTTTAATTTCGAGTTCATTTGGGTATATAAGATGAAGGTTATCCTTGAATTGAGGATTGTTCAATGAAAGAACATCATCTATATAATGGAAACTGAAATTAAAGGATTTGGCTAGCTTATTGTCTTTTTTCTGAACTAGCCCTTGTATGAACCTGGCTTCAAACGAATAAAGAAACAAATCTGCTAAAAGTGTCGCACAATTAGTCCCAATAGGTATCCCTATTGTCTGCTGGAAAACTTGTCCTCCAAATTCTACAAATATGTTATTAATCAAGAATTCCAGCATTGCAATGACATCCTTCTCTGTATACTTTTTGTGTGAATCAGTGTGATGTTTAACAAAATATGCCCCATCTTTACCTATCACTAAAAATGAATATCTTCTTTCACTCTTTTTATTACAGAAAGACTGATGTATTAAATCCCGGAGTACTGACTTAAGCTTATCGTGTGGAAGAGTAGTATAGAGAGTAGAAAATCAAATGTTCCGACACTGTTGCAGTGATTGAGTTCAGTTGAAGATATATATTCCAATAAGTCTTTTGAGTTTTTGAGAATCCACATCTGATTCACTCCACTTGTTGAGTATACTTTATCACTATATATCTTGAGGCCATCTTTGACTTCAGCAAGTAATAAATAACTAAATACCGAAGTCACTTTTAATTTACTTTCTGCATATGCGCATTTCGACAACTTATGTCTCATCAGTGCAGATAAAATCTAAACGTTTGATAGACCTTAACTCAAAGATGTTTAAAAACTGATAGAGAACAAATAACCAAAGTGATCTTAATTTAAAGCCAAAATCAGCTAAGGACAGAGCTTCGCATGAGGGAGATACTCCTTAGTTTTCAATACAATTTACAAAATTTTAGTTATTGGAAGGTTTCAAAAATAATCGGCTTTCGGGTCAGTGAGGAGTGAGGAGCTTAGAAAGGGGGTTTGTTGTGCATTTGGCAGACCCAGCAATATCCAGACCCAATAATATCAATAATTTGATTATAAATAAGACTTTTCATTATATTGATCCTAGCTTAATAGGACTTTGCGAAAGCAAGAAAAATTGAATAACCGATTAAATGGCGTCTAACGTCCAACTAGACATGTTACGAAAGGTCTTATCTTTAAGCTTACGTCCACGATTATGCCTATGATGACCAATCTAAAGAAGGGTAATCTCAAAATGTTATAATACACCATATTTTCGAGTTTAAGGAGATTTCTAAACATTAGAACAAATACAAAGCACATCAGAATGGAATAAACTGTGTGAGAAGCACTTAATCCAGAATAATCATGTTTTTCTAGCTAAAGTGAGACCAGCTCAGTTATAGAAAAAAAAAATAAAATAAGAGTTTTTAAATGTCGTCTCGGACTCGTGTTTTCCACAAGTTTGTTTTGCATTTTTTAGTCCTACAATAAAAAAATGCAGTATAATTTTTTATGACATGTAATTTGCATTCCCTTATATTTGTTAAACACATTTTCAGTTCATCGGCAAACGCACACGGAAGCAAAAGACAGAAACGTGAAATTCTAAAAAAAAAAAACAAAAAAAAAGCAAGTTATTTTAACAATATCACTGCCCTATTCAATGATCTCCGAACGAAGATCACAAACTAAAGAATGACACAGGTACTTCATCCCCGGTCGGCTCGATTAGTTAGTATGTATGGTAATTACGTTATATTTCTAAAAAAAATAATAGCCTGTTAGCAATTAAATTGTATAATTGCAATAATGTAAATTTATCTTGGTTTATGAAAATAAAGATGATTCACATCTCCTGTTTGAGGCTTGCTGCGACCACAGGCTTTCGTTTATGAGCTAGTAATCTTTAAACACACTTTTTACCGCTAAAAGATTATAAACATTTTCCAATTGTCTTAATTATTTGTACGTTTATCTTTTAATTTCAATACATTTCTATACCAGCTCACTCATATTTACTGCTTACTGTTCGATCTGAATGACATTTACACATTTTTCTGGCTACAGCAAAATCTTCGCCTGATAAAATTTATTATAGAGGTTTAGACCATAGTAAATATGAACTTTGGTAAATGTCTTTTCATTTTTTTTTGTTATTAATGTTATCGCGAATGCGGAACCCCCAGAAACTATGTTTGAAATGATAAGATTTATAGGTAATCGAGTTCACAACGGAAATGTCTAATTTTGGTCACAATTCATCGTTGCAGCTATCTTTGTTATATTTTGCATTTTTGAATATTTTAAAAATCACGTGTGACTTTTAGGCTATTGACTGTTCCTAGATTTTTTATTGACAAAAGATACAAGTTTAGAACGCGTCGAGATGTAGAGTCATTAGAACCATTCCCAGCAAATATATTTTATTTGTATAAGCGGGTCCCCGGCAACAGCTTCACTTCCGAAGGGACTGTGTAATAATGCCAAACAAAAATTATATAAAAAGACACCAGGTACATAAAAAATTTCGACACGAATTAAATGAAATTCCGGAATGTCAGAAGGTTGTGTTTACGTCGACAGTTAAAATAGCAAGTAACTATGTTATTTCTGTATAAAGTAATAACGTAGCGTGTTAAAATCCAAGTTGAAAGCTTTGTCAAATAGTTGAACTGAATATTCAAGGCTTGTTGAGGGACAGTTCGATTTGACAAAGAATTAAAATTTCCTGAAACGCATAAGTTCTGATTTATCTTTACTGTTATGACTGTTTTGAGACTATTCCACACTGTAATGTTACGCTTCAACATATTCATCGACATAAGCTTAATCGTAAACACCTTTTGTAACATGTCTACCAGCAATATTTCAACTTTAATTCAAGACGAGAACAGATTTTTGAATGCAAAATCAATCTGGAAGAATGGAAAACGCGGGGGGGTACTTGTTTTATGTACCGGCAATAATTGTATTATGGGGGTTCCTTAACTGACCCTAATTACACATACTCCACTTTATAAAGCTGTAAATCAGGTATCACGCTGAACGTTTTTTTTTGCATCTATTAATTCCGCCTATTTTAGGAGTATTTTTCACGATTCAAGCTCCCCAAAAGGCATTTTCACGACCCACGCCTAGATCCCTTCAGGACGCCCTATTATACCTAACAAGAACAGTCAAAGGTGTGCATTTTAAAACATAAACTTATTCAATGTTTATGAAAAAAACATGAATAAGTTTCAGATAGAGCAAATCGTGTTCAACTTAGCAATAGCCCCCCTCTCTCTCTTAAATAATGGCTGATTGAGTGGTTGGGTAATACTGTTTGACACCCCTTCAAGACGATTTAGCTTATATTGTAAAGCTCAGTTTATGTAGGCAGGTATGATTGCATATTAAGGGAAGAAAGCCCCGAGTTAGAGTGGATGCTTGGGAGCGTACACGCTTGTTAGATTTAAACACATAGCGGTGTCAGACATTATAGTGTTAAGTCAGCTGTTCTAATCATCTTAAACCTTTGAGAAAAAAACATTTATTATGCAAGCTGAACACGATTTTCTGTATCTACAATTTATTTTTGAAAATTGAATAACTTTATATTTCTAAATGCAAACCTTTACCCACTATTTTAATTAGACATAATGCAAATAAAACACATCGCTTATTACATATACAAAATACAAGACCGTTCACGTTAAAGAATCCTTGCAACAGTCCCGTAGAATGTAGGTTAACGGGTTGCGGGGCTGACTCCCCCTTCACTCTAATGTCTTAATAAACCTGTTTTCGTCTTGGATTTTGGCTGAAATGTTGAAATTAGGACGTTAAATGCCATTCGATCCATCAATTAATTTTTATTGCTTTTGCACTTAGTCATAAACTAGAGGAATAATATAATGACACCTCGGTCCGAACATTGGCAATATTAATACCGAAGTCAGTGTTGCAATCCGGAAAGGCTACCTTTCCGGATTGCATCATCGAAGTAAGAAGTTAGAAGTTAGAAGTAAGAAGTAAGAAGTAAGAAGTAAGAAGTTAGAAGTAAGAAGTAAGATCATAGAAATGTTTTGAAAGATATACGACACTGAGTATGTAGAGCAGGGAATGAACACCCAACTCCCATCCTTAAAATTTATGGTGCATCCATTTACTTGCCTAGTATTCCAAGGGTGGTAGATTTTAATGCTGATTTTTTAAATTCTAAAACGAATGTGAGGCACTTTCAGTACTCTTCTCTAAAATAATATTATTCATGAAACTGCATGTATCTAAATCAACTGAAAATGAATCTATGTGTTAAAGGTTAATGCACATCTTTACCCTTTATTTTTATTGGACATGATGCAAATAAAACACATCGCTTATTACAAAAAAACACTACCGTTCACGTCAACAGTCCCGCAGTATGTAGGTAACGGATTGCAAGGCTGACTCGCCCTTCATCATTAATCTAATCACGTTGATAAATCTGTTCTCATCTTGGATTTTGGCTGAAATGTTGAAAGTAAGACGCTCAACTCCATTCGATCCATCAATCTATTTTAATTGCCTTTGCATATTAGTCATAAATAGAGGAATAATATAATGAAACTTCAGTCCTAACATTGGCAATATTAATACCGAAGTCAGTGTTGCGTAGCCTTTCCGGATTGCAACATCGAAGTAAGAAGTAAGAAGTTAGAAGTAAGAAGTAAGAAGTTAGAAGTAAGCAGGGAATGAGCTCCAAACTCTGATCAAAAACTGTAGCGTTCATCCCATGAAAATAAACAATTGCAAGTCATAATATTCTAGAAGGAGGAAGATTTAAGGATGTATTGACACCGCTCTGAGTTAAAATCCAGCAAATGTGTACGTATCCATGATTCCACTTCCTTGATTTTCTGGACTGGGTGATAAGATTTTCCTCCCAATCTTATCACTCTTACCTTGATGAGCTAAGTTCCACCATAAAACCTATATGGTCTAGAAGGGGGTGTATAAAAAGAGGATGAACAAAAACCAAATCAATCTTTTCCGATTGCAAAAATTTATTTTCCAAGGACTGTTGCAAAATTGAACACAATTTCCTATATATGAAGTTTTCTGTCAATTGAATAATAGAAAAAAAGAAGGGAAACGGGGAATGTGTCAAAGAGACAACGACCCAAAGGGGAGTAATAACAACAATAAGTTTATATTTCAAAATGCACACCCTAAACTGTTGTTATCTAAGACATAAAAGGGGGTCTTGAAGTTGTCCGGGCCCTTTTTTCAGCGGGAATCGTGAAAAAATACCACTTAATAATAGGCGTGATGCGTGATTTCATAGAGTTTTTAACGTGAAAGCCACAAATTTATAAAATAGATGACATCCACGATGGGTTCTTCAGGACCCAGATAATACAAAAATACAAGACCTTTGACGCCCAAGATGTAGGTAACCGGAGGTTAGGCTAACCCCTGCCCCTCAACCCCTTTATCCAGTGGTATTCAAAATTACTCCCTCCCCAGTGTTTCTCTGTTCCCAAATTGATTGTTATCGTCTTGAATTATAGTTCAAATATTGCTAGTAGAAGGTCTAACACAAGTTCAGCTATCAATAAATTTTTTATTGATTTCGCGATAGGTCATAAACTATGAAACTTTCAGTCCTAACAAAACTGACAAAATTAAATACCGAAGTCGATGTTGCAATCCGGAAATGCTACAATCGAAGTAAGAAGTTAGAAGTAAGAAGTTAGAAGTAAGAAGTAAGAAGTTAGAAGTAAGAAGTCAGAAGTCGGAACTCGGAAGTCCCCTTCCGGCTTTCGTATTCATCTCATTTAAAAATCTGAGTTTGTTTATGTAAGGCTTTGTTATAGAAGCAAAGTTACGAACATTACGTCGATAATATGAACAATAATTAGTGAAACTACAAAGTTGATTTACATTTCCTAGTGTACAAAGTCCTTGACTGCCTTCCTGAAGTCGACCTGTTCTGATTTTCCAAATCTGAGATTCTCTATCATTGAAAATATTATTCCTATCTCTTTATAGATTTATAGAAAGTTTCATTTCAAGTATTTTTACATGCCTGTCATTATTGCTATTTTTCCCATATCTCCCAAATTTTGACCGCTTTTCGGCCACCTAGGCCTATATCAACCAATGAATATCTTTTACCTCCCTTAAAACCTTGCTTTATTCCAGCAAAAAAATAAAACAATTATCAATGTTTGTACCTGATCTATTGTGGAATTCCTGCTAGAATTAATCCCAAGTAATATGTTATTTCTCCCGTCTTCCTGTAAATTGCAATTTAAACGATTATTTGCGACCCTACAGCACAACCCTATGCCTTAAGGCCATGGACATATGCAAGACCCGGAAAGCAAGTTTTTATATTGACAGCGCTACTTTCGAACTCCTCTGGACTTTTGAGTTCTGAAAGTTAGCATTGTTAGCAACACTAACGTTAGATGCAAATGACAGAACAACAAGGAATACACAAACATGGACAGACGTTCGTTTACCAGTAAAACCTTTATTTTCAGTGAGGAATTCGGTGATTACATGTACATTGCAGAATAAAGTCATTGGAAACCAAATATATATTCAACTCATGCCATATTATACTGACCACACTACTTTCGAAATACTCTTTATTTTTCAGTTACGAATATCAGCGTGGTTAGTAACAAACAATCGCATTGCAAATAGAAATGCAAGTGGCAGAACCACAAAGAATAGACAACCACGGACAGACATCCGTTTACTAGTAAAACCTTTATTTTCTACGACGTATTCCGGTTCTGCATATACCAGATATAATCCAAGTCACTCATTATAAGCTTACATTTCAAGAAAATCCAAATACGCCCATGTTAAAATCACTTAACGTTGAAATTCTTGCGCAAAAGTCCGAACACTCAGTAGGTGCTCGAATTTTGTAAAGGACGAAGTATCAATTAGTTCGCGTTTTCTGACTAATACAGCTCATTAAAGTTATTGCAGTTGGAGTTATCATATGTGTTATGGTCTCATGTTCATTTACTCCATATCTTTTCGTAAAATAATGAATAAAATAAATTATGAGACAAAAAGTTCATAACAACAACAACATTGCGTAACAATACTTAAATAAAATGACTTTGCAAAGGACAGATATACACGAATTTTAACGACATTAAACAACGATGATTGGCATAATTTGTTCTCCTTTTTTCAGTATACATTTATTATGTCTTCAGTTACTTCGAGAATTTAATTACAAAAATACAAAAACAAAAAAACAAAAAAAACAAAAAAAAAAAAAAAAAAAAAAANCAGTAGGAAGAAGTTAGCAATTGTATCACAACTAACTTTTAATTCGAATTTCGTTAAAAAATCAAAATATGTACAGCACGATAGAATTCAGAAGAAAATATAAAATCGCGTGTAAAAACTATATAAAAAATATAACAACATTTATCGCAAAACGATTGTGCACATATGAATACAGCACAGTTCAATTTTTAAACATAGAACTGCATTTCCCTTTTGTGTACCAAAGAGAAAACTTATAGCTGAGTTCTGATTGGTTATTTAGTGTATTATTTATGTTATATTTTTTCTCAAATATACATGAACATATTGTCTATCATTTAGAAAATATGAAAAAAATTCATGTGCCTTTTAGTAATAGAGATTGTTTTTGTTTTAGAAGTATAGGTAATAGACCTATTAATGCAATTTAGGTCGAGGCGAAACTTCAATCAATGCGTACTTTTATTAGTGGCTCTTTAGTGAATCGGCAATGACTAACTACATTTTACTGATTATTTAAAAATTAAATGAATGAAAGGTGAAATTATGAATATGTGAAAATTTTGAAAATGTTACTATTGTCTCCTATGGAAAAAGAGGCTGCGTGGTGCTACCTATAGGTAAAATGTAAAATTGTCATATTTTGATTTGGTATCACTCAATCTTTCTTTTTAGTACTAAGTTTTATGGATTTAACTGATTTATTGAAGATGTAACAAAAGGGATAACAGGAAATATCTACAATGGCTGAATATAACAGTCACATGCCACAATCTGCTAGGGAACTACACAGCAAAAACACAAACAAGAGAAAGGACAAACGTAAACAACGATAGGAACTCGGGACACCGACACTAGCAAAAGCCAGCGGTAGGGTTAAACCGGTTAATGGGTACCTAATAGCTCCCCTTTATTTGTTCCGTTTCCCTATATTATCACATCTTAGTCAAAACAAAAATTGCTGACACAGCAAATTTATATTTTTTTTCAATATGCTAGTGTAGGTTTGGCTGCTTTGTATAGTGAAATCAGTTAATCATGATTATACTGATTCAGGTGTTTCAATAAGTATTTGTTCTTACTTTTCGCAATGATTCGGTGTGTTATATATCCTTATATATTTTTGCGACAAGTTAAGGAGGGGTCAACTTTATTCACAAAATATAACAAATGGCAAAAATTCATATTTTGTTCAAAATTTTTCATTTAGATTAAAAGTTTAGGTAAATTTTGTCTTAAAATGCTGAGTACAATTCACCTTTTTCTAATTTAAATAAATGCAATTATTTATATACTAAATTGAATCTTAAATTTTTAAATGTGAAGCCCAAACTTGAAAAACAGTGAAGCCCCTAGAGTTGAAAATGCAATTTTTCTAATATAAGCTGTGAAAATATAAGTTGGTGACAACTTAAAACTAGAGGATGACATGCCCCCGCGCATGGTTGAATCAAATTGGGATTTTCTAGTAATATTTGTGTCTGTAAGATACATATAATGCCCCAGCTAAACACATGTTATTCTAGGTTGCACAGATTAACTACCGGTATGTACCCTCTATTACTAAATCACGAAAAAATTAAAAGTTGAGCAATGTATATTCTTGAAAAAAAAATGAACAGAAATCAAAATACACATCTTCAATATAGGTACAAATGAACTGCAAAATTAAAGCTTCCTAGCCTCAAAACTCTAGGAGGAGTTGTTCGGACAATCTGTATTCTGTATTAATAATTCATCCAATAAACGACTGAGTTCAACAATGTGTATTTTTTCCAAAAATGCATCAAAATCAAAATCCTTCCCACATGTACATCTTCAATATAGGTACAAATGATCTGCAAAATAAAAACTTCCTACCATTAAAACTGTAGGAGGTGTTGCGCGGACAAACTATGTACCCTCTATGAAAAATCACCTCAAAAATGACTAAGTTCAACAATGTATATTTTTGACAAAAATGCACCAAAATCAAAATCCATACCACATTCACATCTTCAATATAGGTTCGAAAGATTTGCAAAATAAAAACTTTCTAGAATAAAAACTGTAGGAGACAACGACAGTAGAATACCGAAGGAACAAAGCACAAGATTACATAAAGCAAAGTCCAGAGGACTATAGGAGGAGTTGTGCGGACAAACCATGTACCCCCTCGGACAGACGGACGGACGAGGGTAAAACAATATGCCCCCCGACTTATCGTCGCGGGGGCATAATAAAGTGAAGACTTATATGTCATTTTAAGTCACGTTAAAATGAAGAGTTAGTTTCATAAGGATAAAGACTCTCTAGATCAGTATTAAACCAGTTCAACTTTTTCTCATTGCTGACTAAATACAAAATTTCCTCCCATAGTACATTTGCATGCAATGGGAAAATTGCAAGTAAACCATATATCCACCAAATTAAAGGCTTTATTACATCTTTCAAACTTCTTCAAGGTCATTCTGATTGGTGGCCAATTTAAGGCACTTTGTAAATACAAAAAAAAAGAAAAAGGAAAAACCCGAAGTTAAATACAGTAAATTTCGTTATGCTGTACAGGTACAGGTGTTTTAAGGCGTAACCTCTCATCAGCAGCATTTGAATCAAATAATACGGAAAGCCATAATCCAAAAGTAGTAAAATGAAGTACTCATTACCAAAAATATCGAAATAGGAGACCAAAATCCAGTACCAAGGACAACTACCGGGTGCAATACACGGAATGAAACATCAGTTTTTTATGGGTTAGAATTTTGTAAAAACGATAAATTTCTATATAACGCAAGGTTATTTTTTTTCATGTAAGACAAGTGTGACTATTAAGTTGGTGAATACCCTCGGGGACCTCTGGTCCACCAGCAGTGGCATCGGCCAAACGGTTTAAAAATACCGAAGATGGATTAAATACTGTAAATTTCGTTATGCTGTACACGTGTTTCAAGGAGTAAAATATGGAGTGTTCATTTGTTTGGTAAAATGAAATTTCAATGTAAACATGATATTAAAGACAGAAATCAAGGATTTTTACCAAAGATACTTTGAGCAGTATTTTACATCATCACTGTTACTTTTACTAGCTTAAATGCAATCATGGTATTTAAAATCGGGAATATGACAGCTTGCCAAAGATGTTCTGTGTTGGATTGTGTTTTCTTGATTCTGTCGTATGTTATACGGATTTTCCTTACTGGTCTCTATCTGTAATTGATTCTGACTTTTGTTGTCACTTTTATTTGCTATCAAGAATTCTATAGTATGGTTTCAAAACCAGTCAAATTTGTACCAAAGAGTAGGCGTTTGAATTGGAATGTGAGATCGAAGTCAAAAGGTACATGCAAAAATTATATGTGTAATTAAGTTAAAAAATAAGTAATCTTGCATCAGGGGACAGTTACACTAGATTCTTGCTCAATATATCCACCTATAGGTAACACGGCACAGTTTGTAGACATAAATTTGAATTTTTGATTTTGTGTACTCAAGATTGTATTGAGGAGTAAATACTGAAAGCTGAATTTTGATTGGTTATTAAGGCATTAGTATAATATTCATGTTATATATATATATTTTTAAATAGACAAACGAAGAAAATATGAAAGAAATTTTCATGTGCCCTTAATTAATTGAGTTTAGTTTTTTTTTTCTTTGGCAATATTGTTAATGCAATTTAGAACGCAAATAAAATGACGGACAGTGCGCACTTTCATTTTTTGGCTCTTTCGGGAATTATTTCATAGATAATTTTTAAAGTTAAATGAGATGAGGAATACGAATTGCTCATTCCTCACCACCAATAGAAAATTAAAAAAAAATTGGTCTGTCCAAGTCACCAGAATTTACTTTTTTTTTGTACCCGACTACTACCAGAAAAAGTCTCACCAAAAATAAAGTGCAATGAAACATGTCGTATCCAACATCCTGTCAAATCTGACGCAATATTTTGGTCACCACGACAGCTTTTAAATAGTTTTGAAACCTTTTTATTCTAGCATCTTCAATTATTTGACATATTTGTAATATTTTGATTACAAACACACACCCAGACTAAAGTTTGAAGACATATCCCCACTCACAATAGAAAACATATTAACAGTTTCCTGCGTCCCTGGTAGATCTGAATGGAACACCACCACAGGCGATGGAACTATAAGCACCCAACACTAAAAAAAAAGTACCCGAGGGAGAAGTCCATAATAAATTTAGTACATAAATTAACAATAAAATAATCTAAAAAGAAACAAAGGTATGGTAAACCGGAAGTAACGTGAGGTATAGTCCCGTCCTCAAGTATATTATTCCGCTGTCAAGGTAAACAAATAAACTGTACAAATCTACTGACGTCAGATTATCCACTGAAACTGTAGGATTTTTACCTGTTATGTACTAAATATTATTCATTTTCCTTTTTACAGGAGAAATGTAAAAATGTAAAAAATGAATGATCAAATTTGAACAGACTTTTGAAATCAAAACAGTATCATCAATTTTTGTTTGCATACAGCTTGTTTCCAAAACAGAATTCTGTTTCAACACATGTTCGGATGTGAAATTTCCTTTTTGTTTCTCGTGCTAACATAAACATTGAAAAGATATGGAGTAAATGTACAAGTGACAAAGTCTCAACAAATACATGGTAGAATCAAGCAAAGGAACAATGCCTTTATTGTTGCTTTTCACCTTTAAGTCACCATGAGGCCTTAAGCAACGAGCTTTGTCCATACCTCATAGTTAGTTAAAGACGACCCCTAGCGTCGGTTTGAGTGGAATTATTTGCTAAATGCCGAAAAACGCTACACCCAAGTCTTCTCGTGTCATAGTTACGGGATCGTCAACAAACATATATAAACTGGTAAAATGCTCTTACAATCACTGTCATCCGTTGTCCGACAAAAGCACCAGCGTCTCAAGCTAGTGGTTTGCTCTATACTGAATATTTCTTATTATCAATTTATAGTCCTTACTTTATCAAAAATGTTGTTTACAGTAATTATTCAGAATAACATAGGTAACAAGTTGTATCCAATGTTTTGGTCAATTTATTAATAAACATGAAATTAAGTTCCGTTTGTGGTTTGAAAATATTGATTATCCTGTTAGTTCACTAATACGTGACTAATTTACTCATTTCATATTTTTATCATAATATCTATGTACTTTGAAAATTGCTTGCTACTTCAAGCTGAATTTCCGTTTTCCTGTTGTTTTTATTACAATACAGCATAATGTCACGCCATTTATAGTCATTTATAATATAACAGAAATGTGCAGTGTGATGTTAAGAACCCACATTATGCACATTTACCAAGTTTAAAAAAATAATGAGTCAAATTTCGGAAACCAAAAGCTAATCCTTGCAACCATTTATTTTATTTACATGACAATACGTTGACAAATTAATACTGAACTTCAAACAGTGAGAAAGGGGGAAACAAAAAACAAACAAAAAAGAAATCCCCAAAACACGATAATTCATACTAAACATAAATGAAGACAGTCATACAAGGACAACACAAATAAGCAAAAACACAAAGAAAGCAAACAAAACTGAAGCTGTAGCAGTGTGAACCCTGCAAAACTAGAAAAAAAATGTAAGCGAAGCTCCCTAATATATTCAACCCGCTACTCCTCTTGATTCCAGATACTAAAAATCACATCAAATTCTGAAATAGGAGGTGAACATCTACATCATGTCACTAAAAGTGTGATTAAGTTTCATGAAAATCTAGTCATTGGTTCAGGATGGGTAGCAGATTAGAGATGGGTACCCACTTTTAATGTAATGGCTAAGTCCATGTTTTGCTATTGGAAACCCAAAAATTAATCAAATCAAATTCTAAAATAGAAGATGCAAATCTACATTATGTCACATAGACTTTGTATAAGTTTCATGAAAATCTATTCAGTGGTTCAGGAGGAGTAGCGGATAAGCAATTGGTATACAAACAAACAGATGGGTACCCACTTTTAGAGTAATGGTTTTATGTACATGTTTTGCTATGGGAAACCCTAAAAATCAATCCAATCAAATTATGAAATAGGAGGTGCACATCTACATTGTATCAAAAAGATTGTGTTAAAGTTTCATGAAAATTTATTCAGTGGTTCAGGAGGAGTAGTGAATAAGAGATGGGTTAATGGACAAGCCCATTTTTGCTATGGGAACCCCCAAAAAATCAACCAAATCAAATTCTGAAATAGGAAGTGAACATATACATTATGTCACAAAGACGTTTTAAAGTTTCACGAAAATCTATCTTGTGGTTACGGAGGAGTAGCGGATTAGCGATGGGTACCCACAGGTGTTACGGACGGACGAATGGAGGGACGGGCAATTCGATCACTATATACCCCCACATTTCAAGCGGGGGTATATTGAGGTTGACCCATACCACATATTATTGTAAAAACTTGGATACGAGTCATAGAAAATGCTTTAAAAATGTTCTAAAAGTAACAAATCTTTCAATGCTCATGAATGAATAAGAAATTGATTTTTTCAAATATTTATCCTAGTTATTTGTACAGAAATACTTTTTGTAAAATCTGTTTCGTCCTACACAAATGAACATCCAATTGATTTCCACTTGTCTCCTAGGTTCATGTTAATAACAAATTGATTTCGTTTGCAGTATTGCTCAGATATGCATTTCAATTTCCTAATAGCAAGTGTCCGTATGCTCATTTTACAAATATGTTAAAAGAGCTTATTTATGTTTAGTTCAGTTCTTCGTCATGTATATGAAAAAGAAAGGAAATGTTAATATCATTTTACAAATAACTTCAGTTGATCAATGTGTGTGCTATTTGTTTTTGTTCCAAAGTTTTACTGACATAAAAATTACAAAACAAATTCAGAATTGATTCTACATGACATTTAAGCAAAAAAATGTTTATTGTTATAATTACAAAATGTAAATATATCGGATATATGTCTATACTTATTCTACAAGGTTATCATTATATAGTATAAATAATATCAGAAGTTATTTCACTATTACGATATCCTAAAATGGCCAAATTTACTGCATCTGTGAACAACAACTGCAATAAACTGTGCTGTCTTGTTTGTTTAGTCACGATGATGTCTCTGCTCTTAATTAGCATATAAAGTACTAGTATTCAGGCATGTCTCCTCTTCCATTCATTGCTCAAACATGTCTGAATATCAATGTACAGAAAGTCCTGATGGAGATAGGTACCCAATAAGTACCAGATATAGTTGAAAGTTACTAAGCTTGACATTAATGAGCCTGGTTTTCTGATTGGTTTCAATCCTTACGGAGTAAAACATTTCCAGACAATTTCTGTGAGTTCTAATCTGCAACGGGTTGTAAGACTTGGATGGGGTATTTTCAATCTCCGAAACAGAGGTCAGATTATCACCTCTGCCACACCTTGTCCTCCATATTGGATTTACCACGCCATTTTTACAGTGACGTCGTATACATCCTGACGTATTTCACACTGTGACATCAAGAAAATCGGCCATTTTGAGAGGAATCTCTCCTTCCGGTGTGGCAGAGGTGCTATCTAACGTAGGAAGAGCTATGCACCTCTGTTTCGGAGATTGGGGTATTTTATGCTTCCTTGTAATTTAATGCTTCATCTCAGTTGTACTTAAAGGAAATATATTATCAGAAACTTGGATTAAATATCAATATTTGATCCTGGATAAAACAAGAATTTATAGCAATTTCTTTCCAATCAATACAAAAATTGACTTAGTGGGCTAAATGTGGAATAGTTAAGTATCTACATATTTCTCCTTTGTTGTTATTACACGAAGTTTCGCGTGTCTGGAAATGTGTACAAATGTCATGGTTATGTAACGTGTAAAACCTAAAGCGGTCTATGGATCCGTACCAGAATAACTCCGGATTCCAATTGTTGAAATATGCTATTGGCAAATTGACACAATAACACTATGCAAAAGGCACAAGCAAAATGATACAAAGCAAATGGTACACGCAAAATGAAACAGTGCAAATGGTACAAGCAAAATGACCCAATGCAACTGACACAAGCAAACTGATACAATGCAAATGGCATCCAAATGGTAGCTGCCCTGACTTATGCATACATTAATGAATTCTGAATGTATCAAATTGCACAAACAATATTTCCACTACACTATTATATTTGTGTATAGGACTTTACCAAATATACGCAAATTGCACTATGTATAAAATGACAGAAACATAATGTACATGCACTATAAAAAAACTCAAATGAATATCCACCAGTATCACACGGTAAATTGCACAAAGTTAAATGAATTATCAAATTGCTACTTGCTATTTGAACTTCCTATGTATATATATTAACACCAGAACATCAGAATAATCACAATCCAAATGCACAATCTAATAGAATAATTTACACTATAACACAATAGCTTATATATACTTCCAAAAGAATATCCAGCACTGAAGATCAAATTGCACACAAGCAAATTGCACAGCTAACTATTGGTACTTTCCTTATCCCTTTGAAGTCCTTTTAATTCCGGAATCATGGAATCACTATTAAATCCAAAGGAATATAACACTTACCAATTACTATTAGCTCCTGAAGATGTTGCTTAGCCAACAACGATCACAGACTGACAATGAGACCTGGCTTTGGTCTCCTTATATACTGCTGGACAGGAAGTGGACGAGTCTATGTCTTATCTATGTAGGGGTGGTAAGGTTTTTTAACTAAATGACGTAACATAAGCACGTACTGTTAATGGATGAAGTAATACAGGTAAATTATCGGTTCTCCAATGCAAGGAGAAATATACTGTTTTACTAATAACTCTGGAAATTAGAATACATGTTTCTGTCCCCAATATGTAAATACCCTCGGACAGAAAGGTGGACTGTGCATTAGTAACGTTATCTCTTGCATTTTTCATATCAGACCCATTACCAGCTCTAGGCCAATAGTAGACCTAAGGCTTCAACTCTTTGGCTTATGTTTTGACCAAGTGGCTTATGTCTTGACCAAGCAGGGCTAATAATGGGTTTATACGAAAAAACGTCGTGCTAATGCTATGCTCTTTTATTATAACATCCGTAACGTATGACGTCAACACTTGTGCTAGATATTTTGTATGGAACTTTTTTGCATATCACTGTAAAATACTTCATGCTTATTTATTAGTTTTCTTTATTTTACAGCTTTTATATTTTCAGTCAAATCTTCTGGAATAGACCCTTTCATCATAACTGCGGTCCTACGAATTTGAGTGGAAAATGTTAACATGTCCTGCAAAAATGATGTCGTACGACAATTAATCAAGACGTCGCGTCTCATATATATTATGACTTTGCATTTATCCACTCAAAAGCATCTGAGCACATTTGCAAAATTAAGGACCGCAGTTATCGTGAAAAGGTCTATTGTCCGATACCAGCAGACAATACAACATTTTAGGATCGATCAAGTGGAGCGTATTATTGTGAAGTCCGCTGTCAATATAGCTTGTTTGTTCTTGGTTAAAAATGTTTCAATAGTTTTAGGGAAATTGGAAAAAAGTCAGATAATAGATTATGAAAAAGATTTCATTAATCATACACAATGCAAATTTCTAAGTTTATCCACTAAAATCATTGGACAGGTGGCATTTGTCACTATTTACTTATCTTTCATTGAGCCACACTCATCCCTAGCAACGTATGATAACATCAGCAAAGGTGTTACACCAACTGATCCCAAATTAACACACGCTATTGACGATGTTAACCGAATTTTACTCTATGTGCGACATATATTTTTTATTTTTTTTAATGCTATTTTATAGTTTTTATTCTTTAACACTAGAGCCTATCAGCATTGAGTATTGTAAAAAACATATGGCCTTTGGGTGTATGTACGTGTTTTGGTGATTAACACACTTCAGCTTGGTGTCAAAATTTCACCTTCCTGTTTGTGTTGGGTTGGAATTTTAAACTTCATCTTTTAACACGTGATGTGTTTATAAAAAGAGATGAAAAGCAAAACAGCAAGTTCTTTACTTTATAAAAAAATCATTGTTGTGGAAATATTTGTAATTATCCAAAGCTAAAGACACTTTTAACCGATGCGCGTATGGCAGTTTCACTATATATAGACTGGTATAGAGGCCTTTGGTTATATGTTTTTATGGTCCATACCATTGCTCTCTGGCAGGATATACGATATTGACCTCCAAATCACTTACTATTATATGACTGTATGCAAAATATTTCAGCAATCAAGAGACGGTTTCAATAACCTATCGTAAGAATCCTTTGATATAACATTTTAACAAGAAACAATCTTAAGCAGTCATTTGTACACGCGAGTCTTCATTTATTTATTGGTCTATTCTTAATGCCGCTCTGTAAATAAATGTCATTTTAGTCATGAAAATCCGGTGCCTATTCCGATACAGAAATGACCAAAGTGATTTACTTTAATGATGAAACTATAGAAAATATCAACATTGGCAGCCTAAATAACATTTGAAAGAATCGTTTTTGCATTTACTCTGAAACTTTGACTAAAATATTTGAATAAGTATTGACCCCGAATACAGTATTATTTCCTATCATATTTTTTTTCTGTATCAGGTGATAACGTATGTGAACATCTTTGTGATATTGTAAATGTAGGCCAATGTGGTAAGCCTCCCATGCCATAGTCCTGGCATAATTTTGATGTCAAGTCAATGCCAAATAGATACATGCAGTGGCCTTCTTTGTTAGTAGTGTAGTAGGGATTCTGCTACGAAGAAATGTCACGTTGTGACGGAGATGAGCAACAAGTTGTGTTGCAGACTGGCGATGATGCCAAAACGACAGGTGATGACAGACGACTTGTCACCGTGCCTGATATACTCCTGGACTAGATAATCCAATTAATTAAATCTGGTAGAGCGACTACAAACGCTGACTTTCAGTATGGAATTTTATTTTACAAACTTAGTTGGGTGTTGTCAGTTTGAAATGCTGACTCCAACTGAAGTATGAAACTTCAGTCAAACAAATTGCCGAATATTAGATAACAACTGAATTTACAAACAAACATTAAGCACTAAAGTCTTTAAGATTAACAATGATAGATAATTGAAAACGGATTAATGTCACTATACATGTACGAGACGCAACTGATAAAAATGTCTTTGTAGATAGAAATGGTGAATGAAAGGTTGCCTGCAAACGGATTATTGTCAAAGAAATTGTCAAAGAAATTAAAAATTGATTTTAACACTTTTGAAACACGATACAATCCTTAAAAGTTATCTTATACACATTACAATATTTTAAGTCCAAAACACGAAATTGAATAAATAAAGTAAATTACAATTAAACAATTAAACTATGATTAAATGTCAAACAATAGAAAACTTAAAGTCTAGAATGATTTAAAATATAAAATTTAGAGTTCATGTTACGAAATTTTCAAAAACACAATTTAACACATTTTTCCACTATCACTATTTTAATTAATAAATTAGGCCTCCAAACAGAAGATACTTATTTAATTTGCATCGTTTCTTCATCTTATAATTAAATATCCCCAAAAAAGTTGAGAGACTTTTTTGTTTTTGCTGCGTTTTGTTTTTCTTATATCCATTAGTAAGTCTCCCAAACAATTTTGAGAGTTTACGTTTGTCTTTTGTCTTATTAGTGTTTTTTCTGTGTAGTTCCCTAGCAGATTGTGGCATGTAATTAGAATTTTCAGTCATTGTAGGTGTTTCCTGTTATCCATTTTTTAACATTTATTGGTTTTCTTGCGTTTGTTATTATTACTAAATAGTCCCCCAATGTTGTTTGAGAGATTTATTGATTTTTGAGTTTTTTGTATCTTTCTTAATGGTCGTCTCAGGGATCCTGTCGGACGAAAAACATTGTATAGGGTCCATTTCATGCAAAGCTCTGTCCTTGGCTAGTTTTGGCTTTCCATTTAGATCGTATTTGGTTATTTGTTATCTATCAGTTTTTTTAACATATGAGTTTATGGTCTTCCAAACGTTTAGATTTTATCTGCACTGAACAGACATAAGTTGTCGAAATGACCATATGCAGACTCTAAATTTAAAGTAACTTCGGTATTTTATTATTGGTTACTTTTGGGGCTAAAAATGGACAGGTATTCCATACTAGCTCTATATGAAAATGCCATTAAGAATGTTTTTTTTTTACTGTATCTCTAAAATTATTATTACTACCTCGATCAAACCTAATAGAAAGTTAGTGATTCATATAGCATCAAGTTCTGAAGCATTTTGGGAATTTGGATACCCATCGTTGCCATTGAAAAAACAATGAAATTTTGAGAAAAAAACATGGTTTGTTTTGCAAGTTATGCTTTGATTTCAGCAATATCTACAAATTTGATATTGAGATCTCCTGCCCACATTTTATAGAAAGGAGGTCTACTATTGGCCAAAATTTTGCTATGGGAATTAATTTAGTAGAATTTTTACTTCGCTCTGCGAACATAGTTATAACTAATTATTTTTTACTTTTTTCTTGAATGCCTCCGAAAAAAGATCTAAGAGACTATTACATCTACAGTTGACTACAGCAAACTTTGTAGAATGTTAGGTCCATACATCTAGATGTGGAATTAACAATTTTTGAAAGCAATGTCAAATAGCGGTAATATATCGGCAAACGAATACCAAAGCAAGAACAAGGAAAGGGGAAATTCTAAAATCATAAATCCAAAATCACGGCAATTCACAGCAACACGAATTGAGACGTATGACAATGACATAACAAATAAACCAAAATGAACAAGAACGCCATAAAACTAAAGCACTAGCAGTGTGAACCCCTATAAAAACTGAGGTATCGTCAGGTGCTCCAAAAGGGTAAGCATGATCTGCTCCACTCGTGGCACCCGTCACACTGCCAGTGAAAAGTCCGGTTTTGTCACAGTCGGTGTTAGTCAGTCCGGTAACAAGCTCTGGATCTACCCAAAGATATCTGTTCTCATTTGTGAAACAGAAATATTGTATTGGTCTGTTAAATCGTGGTGACGACGGTAAAAATTGCAAAAGTGACTGAACATACCCTTGATGGATAAGTTTTTGAGACAGTAATTTCGCTCTGTCGACAAAATTGCTGTACAAACTACTGGCACGGCAATTGCGAATGAGTTATGAAATGTACACGCCATACGGCGGAGAAGTGGGAATATTACTGCTCAAAAACTGGAAGTTCACAATTGGAGAGTCGAAATCATCACGCTTGTCGTAAAGTTTTGTTTTCAGACTCCCAGAGCTGTCAATGTAGAGGTATAGGTCCAGGTATGATGCTGATGATGAAATAAAAAGTACATTTTGATCACAAATAGGGTGGAGTGTTTAAGGAACATAGATTTGGTGAACTTGTCCGAAGCAACTCTTAGAAAATTTACCCCAGAGCTTTTTTAAATCTCATAGAATGTTGACATACAACAAATTTTCGAAAAGGGGTCTGTTATGGGTATCCTTTGGGTTTTAAGAAAGGGATAGAATTCTATAGAACGCTAGGGGAAAATGAAATTTCTCTTACTCTTAAAAGACTACAATTACAAACAAAAGTTAACAGTAAACGCCTGCAATTGCCGAAAACTACAATCACATGCCACAATTCTCAAGCGAAGAAGACTAGTGAAGACAAGAGAAAAACTTAAATAACGATAGGAACTCGGGGTAGCCGAACTTGGTACCGGCACTAGCAAAGTCCAGCGGTAGGGTTAAACCGGTGTATAGATACCAACGACTCCCCTTTCGCTATCCCGTTTCACTATAGTATAATAAACATACGAATAAGACGCATTACAGTTAGACAACTAACTCTAGATCTATGACCTATATCTTGAAAAAGAAAAATGTATGACAAAGCGTAATTTAGAAAAATGGGTCAACGAGTGCTCGACGCTAAACTGTCGGCTAGCTAAAGAAACCTAGTCTGTTGGTAAAACACTGTCGCACTAAGGGAAGAAAAATCAAACTCAAGACTTCCTGAAGGGCTTTGGAAAGAGCAGTCATGTATTTAAATAGACATCGGCAGTATCACTTAGAGGCCAGTATATGTGTAAAATCTTCAGGTCACTGCATTCAAAGCCAGTTTAACAGATTTGTGTAGAATATTCCTTGGGTATCCACTGTAACTTTCAGAATGTAAGTTACGTTCCATTGTTTCTGGATTTTTATCAGTTTGTGACGTCAATTAAATTGAGGATAAGAAATGCCATTTGTAATTAGCTGTTTGCGAGTCATGTGATATTTAGATATCAAATGTTCATATCTTCGGTAAAACTTCTTTAAGGTACTATTAGAAACCCGTGGATGAGGGTTACGAATGGGCCCCTTACTCAGAATAGGGCAATATAGTTATATTAGGTAGAACTATATTTACTGAAATCATTTGCAAAATAAAAAAAAGGTTGATAAACAGGAATGAGAACTATTTTATATAATAGTACATTAAATCATGAAAAATGTTTGACATTCATATGATACTTGTATTATACAATTATGGTCTTCTGTAGAGGTCTATTTTAACCGATATCGAGCGTCAGTCAATATTGATATTTTGAGGTTTATTTAAACCGATATTGACCGATACAAAAGACAGTACTTGTTTTATTATATAATTAAAAAGAAAATATATCTGACAATGATCTGTTCATCAATCTTCACGAAAGTTGAAAATTCTTGATCAAAAACAAAATTCAAGAGAACCGACTTTAATTTATGTAAATTTGACAAAAGTTGGCTAACTGAAGACTTTCTATTTGGCATTTCGTTAATATTTGATTTCTAATGACACCTTCTGACATCGACGTTAATACATACATAATGTACCGATTCAGAAATTCCGTAATCGCTAAATATGTCTTGACCAATCAGCGACGTCTTGAACAATTAAGTTGTAAAGGGTTATTTTAGTGCATAGTGATTGCATGGTGTTTTTCATTTTCAGGGTTTCCGTGATTGATTAATGCCCTTATTTTACTGTGTTTCGTGCATGCAAGCCAAATTCTTACTTATGGACTTTTATATTTTTAGACCTTCATCCTTTACGTAATATGAACTACATAGTATATATAATCCAAAATGCTAATTAAAAACAGAAATGACACAAATGCATACCCTGAAAAGGCCATCTACATCTGCATGATTATATCTCAACAATTAACCATATCACATGTAGAGCCATGTAGAGGAACATATTTTCATCATTTATTGTACAAAATAACTAAATACCGAAGTCACTGTGAATTTACTTTCTGCATAAAAAGGTCAAAATAAAAATTAATGGCCGACCTGTCTCGGCCTACTGATCGAATATCCCTGATGTGAATAGGCCGCCCGGTCAAGAGAAGTAATTGTAAGTTTGAAAATTTTGACAAAAAAACAGAACAAAGAATAACTTTCTTAAAGTTTGGGCTGACCAATTTTTTTACTGCTGCTCACTGCTTTTTTATGGTTATCTTCGTCATTCTCACCATTTAGGGTAAATCACCAATCTGTAAAGCTAAAAGATTTAAAATGATGTTGTTTATTTTTGTCTGTGTCGTTTTTTTTTCTTCCTGTTGAGTTCCCGAATGTCGGATGGTACAGCACGTTTGATTGTCAATTACCAACCAATGACAGTTTGCGATTCAATAAAGCCTGTATATAACTTCGGACCGATGACGGAAATCTCGATTCCGTAATTAACAAATCACGTTAATTGGCTAAGTGCAGGCATAATAGACGAATTTCATATTTACGGGATGACTGCTAATTTAGCATGTTTTTCAAAGGGACGTCACTCGCTAACACCCGTCATTCTGGTTTTCGGTNTCTCTGGCAACGGTTATGATTTTCACTGTGGTAAGTACCCGAATAGCTTGAAATAATTTATTTAAAGACAATCGAGATATTACCCCTAATCCAGTGATAGATACCCATGTATTCAAAATCTACTGCTGTCCCTTATTACAATGGAACCGTAAACCTGACTGTCGAGTCGGTAGGTTACTTCCCTTTGTGGAAAACGTTATAAAAACGGAGCCAAAGTCGGGATAAGAAATAAACATGAAAGTGGTCTATTGCATATATGCCAATGAAATTTTAAAATGGCACAACCATACCAACTTTTGGATATATGAAGCTTAGTCGTAGTATTTGTTGTTTCTGCAGTAACCTGGCTAACACAAAGCGTCTTATTATTTTAGTAGTATAGATATAATAAATTATGAAATCTGTAACCTATTGAATTTGAAATCTTGCCTTGCAGGAGATTCAGTGCCTTAATCTGTAACCTACGAACTTGTTGTAAAAGTTTGGAGTTGAGTGTAAGGTTACGCTCATTAAAACTGTAAAGAGTATAACAAAAGCCAGCGAATAAAACGAGTTGAGGTATGTATACCTAGAAAGATGGAGCTAGAGGAACGTCGCCGTCAAGAAAGGGGAAATTAGTAATAGTGAAATAAATATCAGCTCTTTTTATCATAAATTTTAGTTTTCATTTTACCAGAGTCAATCATGATTATTAGATACAGAAAAGAGCAGTTTTTAGAATTATTGTTTGCTTTATTAGGTTTCAGTTGTTGTGGGTAAATAATGTCGACATTATCTGAGTATTGTCAATAGCAAAGATATCGCCAATGTACCTGCTGTTATCATTGAAAATTGAAATAAGTTTATCACTGTTTGGTACAGATCCATTTTGTATTTTTGTTCATGAATTCCCGGTCGAAACAGAACAGAAAAAGATCTGCGACGAGAGATTCAGAATTAGTACCCATGGGGATTACAATGACTTGATGATAAACAATGGTTCCAAAACGAACATAAATGTTGCCTTGCAAGAGATTCAGTGCCTTAATCATATCATCACATGTCCAGAAGCAATGATTGTTGTAAGTAATATTGGAGAAGAATCCTTGCTTTTTGTTAAGCAAATCAATTGAAGACCCGAAAATTTGAAAGTCCATTCTATGATTTATCCCAATTTGGATTTAGAAAATGCGATGGTTAAATGTATGGACAAATTTGTGGTAGAACAATTACTTGAAGCCGAAATAAAACGATGTTTGTGTAGATTTTTGTGAAGGTAAGGAATCCACTACATAGTAGGTGAGGTGTTACCTTAAGGTGGAACTTTGAGCGTTTCTGTATCTTTGTAATGCTGTTTTGTGAGTGTTTTATCGTCATGATTTGTACTTGTAAAAGTGCTTTACCTGGCCAATTCGTTTTGTTGGACATCGATATAGTATTTTTTTTCAAATGATGGCAACGTTGTTTGAAGCTTTTTCGAAAGGTGCAAACACATTTTTCACCAAGTTCTTTAAATTTTGACTTAATTCTGTTTACAGACAGCGGTGACTCGTAACAATTATCTTTATAAAAATCAGTTCTGTTGGTGACTTTATGAATGATTTTATCTTTTAACATATAAAGAGCATGTTTGTCTGCACTTTCTTTTTTGCGCCGTTTTATACAAAAATTGGTTACCGATTCTTTAATAATGTCAAAACAAGCTTGCCAATTTTTTTTTCGAAGGTGGACGATATTTAGGCCTTTTTTCTGAAGAAATGTCGAACTTCTTAATCTAAAATGATGCTTAAGTCTCCCGATTATATATGTCCACAAGGGTCATAGCGATAAAATGAAGTGGAACAGTCACAGCTGCTATGGTAGTTCTTCTCGAGATAAGCATCACAGGTAATAGAAGAGTAATTGAAAAAAATACTTCTAGGTTTTTTTTAAAGGTAAAGGGGATAAAAGGCATGTCCTGGTTGTCAAAATAAACTGGGACAAGTTTTTGAATATCTGGGTTAAGAAATATGCATTTAATATCAATTAAATCGATACTTTTATGAGTTTTAATTTCATGTAGCATTATATATGAACAAAGTTATACACATGATCTTGATTGTTTTAGGAAGCGGCTCAGTTGAAATATATATGCCTCACTTACCGTGTGACGGGTGCTGTTAACAGAGCAGGACATGCTTACCCTTCCGGAGCACCTGATGTCACTCTCAGTTTCACTGGAGTTCACACTGTGAGTGCTTTGTTTTGAATGTTGTGATTTCTGTTTCTGTGTTTTGTGTCTGTCTAGCGTCGTTTTGTGTCTGGCATAATTGTTTTCTGTGTTCTCGTTTTGGCCATGCCTTTGGACTTCGATTTTTGTAAATTTCATTCCTTTGTTCCTTCGGTATTCTACTGTCGTTGTTTTGAATTGGTTGCAATGGAAAGTGTAGCATTTTGATGCTAATTAAACCAAACCCGAAAGCTGAAATTTTTAGAAAATTTGTGAGGTTTTAAACAATTATATTTTGTTATCAGGAATATGAGTAGTATATGGGCACAGTTCACCGCGGATTTGTGGAGGTGGAGCGAGGTGGAGCCGGAAGTGACGTCACCGGAAGTGACGTAGAGCGGAAGTGACGTGACAGAAATCACGTGACCGGAAGCGGAAGTCACGTGACCGGATGTAGACGTGTAAACACTGCGCATGCGCAACCGGAAGTAGGTGTGTAAC
>MJUU01042016.1:16471-38957 GCA_002080025.1 Modiolus philippinarum | reverse complement strand
TTCCGGTTTACACCTGGGGCTACGCCCACTTCCGGTCGCGCATGTACATAATAGTAAGGTCATACAACACCCCTGCGGGGTCTTGCACTCTTTCAACACGTCATTTCCTTTCAATATGGCTACTTAAAGTAGTTACACACCTACTTCCGTTGACACATGGGGCTACGCCCACTTCCGGTCGCACATGCGCGCTCCACTAAAGTCAACCGTGACCCCTGCGGGGTCACGTGTTGTTCCAACACGTCATTTCCGGTCAATATGGCTACTTACAGTTGTTACACACCTACTTCCGGTTGCGCATGCGCAGTGTTTACACGTCTACATCCGGTCACGTGACTTCCGCTTCCGGTCACGTGATTTCTGTCACGTCACTGCCGCTCTACGTCACTTCCGGTGACGTCACTTCCGGCTCCACCTCGCTCCACCTCCACAAATCCGCGGTGAACTGTGCCCATATACTACTAATATGCATAAATTAAAAAATGAAGGAAACAGCTACCAATTTTTTATTTCAGTAATATGTATTGACCTATGATATAGAGATCGCCTGTCCTAATTTTTGGAAATGGGTCTGGAATCGGCTGTATTAGATGCTTGATCATTTTATAGGAGGAAAAGTGGTGAAATGCTTTTTGGACAGGGCTCATAACCTTACAAATCACTTATTGTAGCTCGTTTTGAATACTTTTGTGAGACTTTTTCCAACAGTTTTAACTTGTTTTTACATTGTATATAGTATTTGAATCAAAAGATTTGCAGGAACTTTTTGTACCCCCCACCTTGTGTGCGTTGTATAAGTAAGTGGTACACTCTTAGCACGTTACAAACATGTCAGCACACGTTGGCAACCGTTGTTGAACGTTGGTTGCACCGGAAAATCTTGAACTGGCTCAAAATTTGAGAAAAGTCACCAACAAATTGTTGATCAGTTATACACGCGTCAGACGAGCGTTAGAGGTACGTACGTGATACATACGTTGTGTCGATATGTAGTAATTTATCGAATGTAAAGAACACAAACCGCGAGTCTACTTAGCTACCGAGTAACGTATAAACAAATGTTTTATTATAAAACATAATACAAGACTTCTCAGGAATGTACATCGCTGCTTAATTCCAGCATTCGACAGCTTTTTTTTTTATAATTTTAGAGAATCATCCCTCCTACAAATCTGTCGTTTTTTTTCCTCTGCAATTTCTATCGATGTGTACCTTTCAAAATGACATCGAAATGAAGAATTTCACATTGTTCTGACAAAAATCGTCAAAACGCTATAAAAACGCTCTATGTATGCTAGACGATCGTTATGGATTCGTTCGGTATACATACAGTACGCTAGTAAGACGCCTTTGAAACGTTGCCATTCGCTGTTACACGTTTCGTGAGCGTTGCAGATAAATACTGGCTACCTTTTCTGTGCGTTGTAGGTCGAAAGTATGTCGTTACGGATACGTACAAAAGTGAGTTTTAATTATTTCTCAAGCGTGTGCCGATTTTCTTACAAAAAATCGCGAACGTCGGCTTGAACGTAGTGTTGTGACATGGTGGTCTTTACACGTTTTAGACAACGTGCGGGAAAGTACTACATATCGCACACAATGCAACGCGTGTATTACGTACCTCTGGTGTCCGTCTAAGGCGTGCATATTTTATCTATAATACGTTGGTGAACGTCGTAGAATTACGTGCATGTTCAAAATTTTCTGATGCACCAAATGTTCTACAACGCACGCCAACGTGTGTCGACTTTGTTTGTAACGTGTAACGAAAGTGCCTCTAACTTATACAACGCACGCCCACGTCTGTCGACGTCTTTTTGCCCTCCATCGTCAGTTGTTTGTAATTTAATGCGTTTTGCATGTGAAACACTTAATATTGTTTTCCATGTGGTATTTTATGATTATACATTATTGGAGTCTTTGCTAATTTGCCTTAGAATTAAAAAAGAATCAAGGATTGCAATTGTTTTCCCTCATTGTCGTGGTAGTCTGACAAATTTATATGGCCTTTTTTCTTCTTTTTATACATTTTCCTAAACATTTCAAAAGGTATTTTAGATAGGGCTGAGGTTTATTTTGCGAAAATATTCCACGTTTCATGCACTTCTTTTTTTCATAGTTCGAATTTCGCCAAAGAATATTAATGGGTTTATTCTCCTTATTGTGAATATGTTTATTTTACGTTTCAAAAAGTATTTGAGATTATGTTTTAAGTTGCAATAGTTGTTTTGCTATGTCCTTGTGAACTTTTCACAAATTTAGAAGACTGCTGAAGATATTAGCTTAATATTTGGTATGCAAGTTTAATATAATGCGTTTTAGATGGACCATGAGCTTTTTATACGTTCATCCATTTGTGTAGGATTACTGGCCCTGCAGACGTTGAAAAAATAATCCCGAAATAGCAGTAACCAGTCCGTTTTTAATACTGCTAGACAGCTGAAGTGTTCGTTTGTTCATTTCTTGATTTTTTTTCATTTAAACCAATGCCAGACGGAGGCATTCAAATCATTTTATTGATCTACCTTTACAAATGTTATTTTATTAGTATATTTTGAATATAAGAAAATGGATTAATATATACTGATGTTGTCGTGTTTTCCAGTGATATGCTTGTTAATCACTAGTTGTTCTTGTAATATTAATGTGTTTACTTAGAACTTTTATGCAACTTATTAATAATGAATATGTTTACAGGTTGAATCATATTTGAATACCGTACGACGTGCGAAAAGGGGAATTACGTTGGGAATCAGTCGAATATATATGAAATAATCTTATGATTATGGTAAGATTTCTCGTGCTCAATGTTACCGAATCAAAGAAGCCTTGATATGGTATTTCACATAACTGGTCTCAGCTTTGTAGATTAACATAAATAATTTAACATGTTTAAATTGCATCTGGAGTTTGATCGCATCTTGTTCAATTATTTAATATCAGACAATTTATCAGTAGCGCAAACTGTGAAGTTTTATCATTAAGAGTAAATTAATACTTTTCTATTTGGGATAGTCATTAAAGAGACAATGTAAACAAATATATAATGGACTTGAAGAGACACAAACTTCTGTACCTTCCCTGGTGTAAATTAACTATTGGTATGAGTTATGATAACAATGAAAATGTCTGTCACAAATTCTGGTAAAAAAAAGCCCCAAATTCCAAGGATTGAGTAAAACATAAAGCAAAAGGATCGGGAACAAGGTATAACAGCGTTATTATAAGCACTTTTCTCGAGTTGCAAATCTGAAATCACTTTAACATTTTAACCCAAATTCGAACGTAACATGATCAGTTATATGTGGTCAACGACCAAGTTTAAAGACAGTATGTATTTTTTTCAAAAGCTAATGGTCAGATATCTTCAATTTCGGAGACGAACCCAAGGACGGAGGCGCAGTCACACATACAGATATACGATTGAAGGTATCACATAAAACCTCAAGTCTGTATGGCCAGGTATAAAATATTGTATAGAGGAGCGACAAAATTTGTACCAACAAAATACTACTGTCTTATTGATATGTTAATGATCGAAATAAGTAAGTTTTTTGTCTATTGGGAGTAATAGTTTTGACAATTTAGCCTTGGTAAACATTTTTTTTTCAGAAGTTGACCCTTTTTGACAAAAGTAGAATCAATGGACTTTATTGGTGTATAACGTCCGATCAATGGTTATCATGGGACATTAGTTTTCGATGATTACATTGTTTTTCAATGGAAATTATGGCGTCAAAATTGACGCTTAAGTCCACGAAAACCAATGATACGAGTATAGTGTATTACAAATAGCTTAAGCCTTGTTATGCCTTCTGTATATTTCAGTCTTCAGGTCTTCAGGTATGGTGTACTTGTTCGTGAGAGAATTTCTCATATAGACATACTATTATACTTTGAAATTTTAGCGTTTATTATTTTTGTAATTTTCAAATGCTATTCTAACCACCAATTATAGTGCAACAGCTTACTAGCTTATAATGCTAAGTTTTTACAGTCGACTTGATGAGTGCCCTGTGTTTTGTCTATATGTTGTAACAGTCCACTAGTTTAGGACACTAATGCTTTTGTTGGGCAAGAGATAAAAGTAATTGTAAGAGCATTTTGCCAGTTTAATTTATGTTTCTTGACGACCCCGCATCAATGGCCACAAAAGACATGGATGTAGAGTTTTTGACATTTAACAAAGATTTCCATTCAAACCCGTGTAATGGACCGTCTTGAACTTACTTTGAGATATGAGCAACGTAAATATTATTGAAGACCTTATGCTGACTTCAAGAAGTAGAAGAACAGCAATAAAAACTTTGTTCCTTTGCTTTGTTCTACCATGTGTTTATACAGACTTTGTCTGATGTACATGTACTCCATATCCATTCATTGTCTATTTATTACTGGGGATTGTCGCTCCTGCAGTGTGGAGTCCGTAAAGAGATTTCCCATGCGAGAGATGTATGCTCTTTGTATATTTCAGTTATGGTGTACTTGTTTGTGATAACATTTCTCTCACGACATACTATGAAACTTTCAAATTTTGGCATTTATTATTTTCGTTATTTCCAAATGTTAAACTGACCACCCGTTTATAGTGCGTTTATCTCCCTATTTTATTTGTAGTTTTCTTACAATCGACTTGATTAGTGTCCTGTGTCCGCCTATGTGTTGTAATTATCCACTAGCTTAGGACACTAGTGATTTTGTCGGGCAACGGATGACAGTGGTGGTAAGAACACTTTAACAGTTTAATTTATGTTTGATGACGACCCCTTATCCATTATCTTAAAAGACATGGATGTAGCGTTTTTCGACATTTAACAAAGATTTCCGCTCTTGAACTTTCTTTGTTAAATGAGCAATGTTCATTTTTGAAGGCCTCAAGGTCACTTAACAACAATAAAAGTGCCGTTCTTTTGCGTGGTGCTACCATGTATTTGTAAAGACTTTGTCTCATATATATTTAACTCCATATCTTCTTATTTTTATAGTTAGTCATATAAAACCAAATGAGTAAAATCAACTGATTTGTTCTTTGAGCTGAAAAGATTGAATTGAATACTAAAGCTTAGAACAGTTGAATGATTTAATTATCACAACATTTCAGTTACAACGGAAACTACCGAAGATTTACATTTAATTTACACAACTACTTCAGTACACTGTGTTACAGAATTAGAAATCCTCCATTTAATTCAATATTTATCAATTAGTCATCAAACAGATTTTTCAATACTATATTCTAGCTGGCTGTGTGACGGGTGACATGCGTGGAGCAGATCATGCTTACCCTTCCGGAGCACCTGATGATACCTCAGTTTTTATAGGGGTTCACACTGCTAGTGCTTTAGTTTTGTGGCGTTTTTGTTCATTTTTGTTTGTTTGTAATGTCTTTGTCATACTGTCTCAATTCATGTTGCTGTGAATTGCCGTGATTTTGGATTTATGATTTTAGAATTTCCCCTTTCCTCGTTCTTGCTTCGGTATTCGTTTGCCGATATATTATAAGAAGAAAAGACCTTTTAGAAAGTTTTGCGGATTGATGAACGTGGTATATATCCAATACAGGGTCGGAATAGTCAACTTTTACAGAGGGACTGCTTTGAGTTTTTAAAATAAGGCAGTTCCGGTATATGTATTGCTTATTTTTTCCCTTTGGTATCATTTACTTTAGTATTCGTCAGCTGGTGAAATTAGTAGAATAAGTTCATCTATTAAGCATTGAATTGCAGTGCATGTGTCTTGCAAATGAAACAACTTTGGAGCTTTTTCGGCTAGATTGAAAACAAATGTAATATTATGTAAATCTGACAGGTCTTTCATTCAAAGGGATTTATTAAAGAGTCAATGTCTCTTTTTCAAAGTCCCGTAAAATGTCTTATCTGACTGTAAGATATTACTGTTTTTGGTTATATACATTGTAATTCGACTTGTACATTTTTTCTTGTAAGGCTATCAAGTTATAGTGTTTGGATTGGTATTAGCATTTCACCATAGACCTCAGGTAAAAATCATCTGAAAGTGATTCATAATAAATTATATATTTTGAAATTGTAGAAAGTTCATTATCAATTAAAAATTAAACTAGATTTTTTATTTTTGTGACATCTGAAGTGAATTTATTATGTCATATTATATCTTTTCCTTTTAATAATCAAACTGTTTGACTTGTTTCCACTTCTTCCTTTTCGGCTAACAAAACTTGCGTTGTAAAAGTATGGGAAATGTTACAGTTATGTTTAAATAGAAACATCAAGACCTGTCAAGTCTCACGCTTTCGGCGTGAGAGTCACGTATTCCAACACCAAATCACGCTCTCACGCTCATCTCTTTCAATGTCACGCTTTTTAAATTTTCAAGAAAAATAGATTTCAAGCAGACAAAAGGACATTTTCATTATAAGAAAAACCAGAAGTAAAGGCCTGTTCTGCACATTCTTTCATCATACTGGTTCATTTTCTACTAAGTCCTCAAGTATTTCTTTTCAATGGAAATCACATATATGAAAGCTTATTTTATATTTTCCACTTTTAATGAAAAATTGGTCTCAAATTCCTTGCTATTTCTATTTGAAATGCTCTCAGAATGCACCACTTTGCGTCTCCGAAAAAAAAAAAATCATGTGGCTATTCACCCATATGACTTCCGTCTCACTCTTTGAACCCAAACCCCCTTGACAGCTCTGATATGTAGTGCATGAAATGTGAATTGCAAATCGAAGTGTTTTGCAAATACATTGGCAAACGAATACCGAAGCAAGAACGAGGAAAGGGGAAATTCTAAAATCATAATCAAAAATCACGGCAATTCACAGCAACACGAATTGAGACAGTATGACAAAGACATAACAAACAAACAAAAATAGACAAAAAAACGCCACAAACCTAAAGCACTAGCAGTGTGAACCCCTATAAAAACTGAGGTATCATCAGGTGCTCCGGATGCAAAATGAGGTCTAGCTCTTACATTCGATGGTGTAAAACGAATTCCTTTTGATTTGCATTTGATTATGATTATATCTGATAAAACGCAAATGAGATACAACGATTATTTGTCAAAACATCTCTGTGTATCCAACTTTTAAAAAAGACTCCATTTACATTGCAGGCAATTACTTACAATGGACAGAACGTGTGCACGAAATCTTAAATCAGAAGTAAACAAAATACATACTAGATAGAAAATTTATTTATTTATGCATTTTATACCTCTACAATACATATGTTTTATCTTACATGTCTGTGAAATAAAAGCATAGGAAATTACTACTGAACTGCAAAAACGGGAAACCAATTACAGAAAAACACCGAAAGAAAACAAGTTAGTTACGTTAAATAAATAACATATATTACATGCAAAAAATCTCAATAATATATATCAGAAAAAGTTATGGCAATACATAATCACTGGTGTTAAGAAAACAAGTCTTTCAATATTATCAATGTTTTAGTAGATACGAATGTCAGGAGTGAAACTGGTTGTTTATACACATTTGTATTTCACCTGAAGGTATTTGTATGTACCATAGCATGGATCTCCGAAATGTGCATTCTTTGTAGGCAGCTTACAATATCTTCTTCCTTGACAGTGTGCTTTTACAACTCTCTTTGAGGAATTAGCACCACAGGAAGTTGTCCTGATCAACGGATGAGGACATATCCATCTACCCGCCGTTCTTCCATAGTTTGCCTTTAATATCCTTATACGAGAAAAGCGTGGACAGTTTATATATGCAACCTGGTCTTCACAAACAATAACATTACCTACAACTGGAATATAATGATGATATCAGTATTGAATATGTTCTGAAAGTAAATATTCTGAAGTTTTAATGTAAAAGAAGTTCAAATGTCGAGATATTTTTCACTATTGGCGTAGAATTTCTTATGCGTCCAGTGAAAGATATATACTTCAGAAGAAAATAAGGGTAATATTTGTTTACCTCTTATCATCGGTGTAACAATTACGATCATCATTCATTACTCTTTCATATCAAACAAAAATGCGGAACTAACACATACAGGTTTGACTCATCGACTTTCTACTTGCTTGCGTAAATTTCCACCTTTAAGCAGATAATGCTTACTCGTTTTGACCAGCTTGCCTTATCACAAGCGACTGCCACTTCCAGTGTTTCATTGTTAGGTTGGATTCGTCATTAGTTCTGGTGTTTGCCTCCTTATTTTCCAGTTTTCTCCATACGATCTTTTTTTATCACTTTGTATAACTTTTTACTTTTCAAAATTGCCCTACGGTCTTCTGTTTCGTTTGTATTTTTTATAACAGGGGTAATTTTTTACACATGATTTACTTGACATAATTATAATTTCTAGAATACAACTAGTACGTCAATCCTTCGAAGAACAATTGATAGGTCTTTCCCAAAGTTGTGTCAGAATGTTCTCATTATTGATTCATAGGGAAAACCAACATTCTAAGCTTAATATGTATGTTTATAGACTCGTTAATGTGAAATACATTTTTTTCAATGTGACCTTGACATTTGACCTTGACGTCAAATGAAGGTCAAGTCTACCTGAACATTTTTGTATTGAATATATGTTTGTATCTTCAACGGTATTTGAGCTATAGGCAAAAAACCCTTAATTATACATCGAAAATCGGTTTTTGGCCCCTAGGTCCAAAACGATTGGTCCAATGATTTTGGACCCATGTAACAAATGTAGATCTCAACAAGACACACATTTTCTCCGTTACATTTCATCAGCTATCTGTTACGGTTTCCGAGTTAATCCGCTAACAAGTCTAGAGGTCAAAATAAAGGTCACCGATGACCTTTGACCTTGACCTTTTCAAATAGCCCCTGGGGAACCAAGAACAATGGTAAAGGTCTCATGTCTTTATCACTTCCGGTTTGAGAGAAAATCATTGTTAAAACAGCATCAAATTTGGCGGGGCATAACTCCAGAATGGTCCATCGGACAATTTCGGACCAAATGTAACAAACTTTTGTCATAACCTAACGAACATTTTTCTAACCATCTTTTATGGTTCCAGAGTTAATCTGCTAACAAGGTTTACCATGTTTGGTGATGTAACTCTGTTACTAAAAAAAGATCGGCTTCGCAGGGTCAGTCTGGTCAAGCCCGGCCATTTCTGAATAATGGTACAAAGTATCAAAGTGATATCTTTTAAGACTTTTTTGCAAATGTTGGAAGAAAAAAAAAGAAAAAAAAATAATAATAATCAGAAGAAATACAATAAGGTCTTTCCACCGAAGTGGGAAAGACCTTAATAAACATGTATTCATTTACATTGTGATGATTTTAGATACATGGTTTAAATGACATTGAAAACGGCAATGTAACGATGTTGATTGTACTTTGATTGACAGGTGGTCACGTACGCATACATCAAGTTACCCCTTTAGGTTAGTTGAAATGTTAAGACATAGGATCGTCTAGATGGACGAGTCTATGTGATAAATTTTGTATAAATAGCCAAGATTCCTTAAGACGCACGACCACCTCCACGAGAGTACTCCGGTACGATGGTGAGGACTGGGCAACTGCACCATTCAATGTGTAGAATGGGCCTTGGTCTCTCGGGGCCAAGACATGCAGGCTAACGGCGGCGCATATCGTAGTTAGGGCTTTGAGTTCTTCATAGTCCTTCTACACCCAAAAGATCGACCCACCAAGGAATTCGACTGCGAAGTCTCACGACAGTCAGCGGATACCAGGGAAGATCAACTGTCCGAAATTACATTGCATTGGAGTGGGCGTCCCTCCAGGTTTAAAATGCCGTGAGAGACCTATACAGGTATTCAAGGCGATAAACCACCATACTACTACAGTCGGCGTCGGACTTGTTAATGAAGATGACCGTTCTAATAGAGAGAAAGTAAGTTTAAAGGTCGATAGGTAAAAATCTACAAGGGACTAGATATTCCAAAGTCTGATGTTGTTGACACAGCTTCTAAGAAAAAAGGGATACAAGTTACGTGTTGGAGCAAGGAAGTTTATATAGGATAAGGGTCTTATATACTAGATCTATAGTCATAGAGACTATAGACATAGGGTTACAAACGTAGTTATAGGGATAGAGAGAATAGTGAAATAAATATTGATATAAGATAAGGGTCAATAAGCATTGCACTGATAAACTAGATCTAGATTCATTGAGACTCTAGACAAAAAAAAAACGTATTATTGATAGGGCTTTTCACGTGAGAATATAAGACGAGTGTTGTTTTGGATTGAGTTATATGACAAGGGTTTACAAGCATTGCCCTTATAAACTACGTCTATAGTCATATTATTTATATTTTCGGCATTTAACTAAAGTCAGACAGACTTTTACTGTAGGTTAAATATTATTTGATAAATGAGGGTTTATAAACTTTTCGTTGATATACCATATACTACTATTAGCAGTAAGCTAATAGCCGTGTCAGAAAGACATTGATAGACACCATTTTAGCATATAGGATGTAGAGTATATAGATAGTTTTATATTGTGTTTAAGGTAAATGTATTAGCGTTAATGTCGAGATGTAATTATAAATGTTCAAATTCCTGAGTCATTCAGGTAACGTACGCAAGTTACATGTTGCAAAATGTACATCCTTGAAATTTCTAAAAAATCTTCATAAGCTATAATATTCACAATTATTGTTTATCAGTACAGAAGGAGGAGTAACACTTTAGAAGTTAATTTTATTAATATTATCAATACGGAGTAAAACCAGCAGCCCTTTTCACAAAAATATAACGATAAAAATTAGTCGCGAGTCTTTAACATTTCATATTGACTTACGATTAAAATTTATCGTGAGATTTTTTTGTGAAAAGGGCTACAGGGATTGCCAAATATTGATCAACAGCGCAATTTACTGTATATAATGCACAATGTCATGTGTCTTATTTAGTGAACAGTTATATTTCACCAAGAACAATCCTCAGATGTTAATTCATAACTTTAGACTTCACTCTGTTCACTCCACAATTTTTTTCCCGAATGGGAAATTGAGTTTCAAATCATATAAAATGCAAAGATTGTTCGAGAACCAAGAAGATATTGGGAAATAAACTGAGACCTTTCTCAAAAAATGTAGCAACTAAAAATTTGTAGGTGTTAAATTTGGCTTTTTTATATTCCTTTTTATCGATTGTCTAATTTAATGAGCAAATTTTGTTTATTTTAAGTGTCCTTTCATTACTCACCTTGCCTTCCAATTGCTCTGGTAATTATTGGATTACCTGTAAAAAAATATGCAATAGTTAAATAGTGTGTTACGCCAACGGTTCTAACCTGCTAGAGTGATCTCTCCTTGAACACTTAATAAATTTCATGTTTTCTCCTCGTTCAAGACTTTAAATCCTGTATAACACTCAGCCCATTCAAAAGATTCATATTCTTTACTACAGCTTAGAATAATAGCAACAACTTAATTCAGTATTTGGCTAGCTAGGGAGGATTAAAAGAAAATCACAATCTAGTCAATGTCATTTATCATAATAAATTAACAGTAACTTCGGTATTTTGTTATTCATTACCACTGGGCCGATGCCTCTGCTGGTGGAGTGTCAGTCCGCGAGGGCATTCACATACCCAGTAGCCAGTACTTCGGTGCTGACCCGAAAACCGATTTTATTTAAATCTGTAATATCTAAATTTTACAAAATTTTGTTTAAAACTAAGGAGTATCTCCCTCATCCATAGCTCTGTCCTTGGCTGAATTTTGGCTTTACATTTAGATTCTTTTGATTATTTGTCCTCTATCAGCTTTTGCATAGTTTTTGGTTAATGACCTTCCAAATGTTTTGCTTGATTTGCACTGATGAGCCACAAGTTGTCGAAATGCGCATATGCAGAAAATAAATTAGCAGTACATTCGGTCTTTTGGTATCTATTTCCACTGGGTCGATGCCTCTGCTGGTGGAGTGTAAGCCCCCGAGGGTATAAATCATCAACCCAGTAGTCAGTACTTCGATGCTGACTCAAAACCCGATTTTATTGATATTTGTAATATCTTAATTTTAGAATTTTTTTAAAACTAAGGAATATCTCCGTCGTGCATAGTTCTGTCCTTAGCTGAATTTTGGTTTTTCGCTTTAGATTCTTTTGAATATTTGTTTTATATCAGCTTTTACATAGTTTTCGGTTAATGACCTTCCAGATGTTTTGCTTGATCTGCACTGATGAGCCACAAGTTGTCGAAATGCGCAAATGCAGAAAATAGATTAACGGTGACTTCGGTATTTTGATATTTATTAAAATGACTCAAATAAAACAAAGTATTTACATACATGAAAAGGAAAGCATTCTAGTGCTTAAAATTATAAAATCATTAGATTGGAAAATGATACCATATTAACACTTTTTGTTTTGTAAGCACTCCTTTACAATTCAAATACTCCCATAGACAAACAAGTATTGCCTTATTTTTATGTACTTAAGTTGATTATGGGAACGTTTGAAAAAAATAGTAATCTAGTTTACTGTTTGCTTAATATAAAAAAAAACAATACATTGCGCATGAATAGAAACGACATTTGATACTACTACCATATTCATATGGGGGGAGGGGGCTAAACAATTTGTATAATAGGCGGAATATGTGATAACGTTGTTGGAGATCAAAGAGAGGGTCCGAAACTGAAATCTGAAATTTTCAGCAGAGCTGGATGGAAGTCTTTACTCGCCCAATCTAAAATTGTGCCAGGGAGTATTGATGTCAGGTTTGAGGGTCTTTGAGCGACTACCAAGGGGTATATTTTTGGCATCCCATGCCCCATTCATTAGGCCCGCATGCTTACCCCACTTTGGGACAGGACCATGATTGTAATCTGGCAAAAGTAGCTAAGGGGAAACTGCAATTAGATATGGGCGTCATTCAAGAGGAAGGGCCCAATGATCTCAAGTTCTATGATCGGGGGGCATAAGGGAGTGGATAGGAGTGCATGAAAGTGTTGGAACCAAGTCCGGCTATCCCGAGTTCCTAACGTAATCTATGTTCGTCTTTTGTCATTTTATTGTTTTTCTTGTGCAGTTCCCTGATTGATTGTGGCATGTGATTGTAAGTGTTTCCTTTTATCTTTCCTTCATTAATTGATATAAATAGTCTAAATTGAAAATGTATATACATTAGATATTTGGCTATTTTATGTGCGTACCTGAAAGGCTGGTGATTATCTTCTTTGTGCAGTGTTGCGGTTGTATTGTCAGTAGTACTGTGGAAATTCAAGACTCGCGGTACGATCAGCTTTACTTTTCAGAACTCAAGTCTGCAGGGTATATACATCAGCCTCGATTCATTACAGAGGCCTTCAAACAAAACAGGGAGGAGTTTGGTGCCGGTTGTCAGTTCATTAAGCCTAGGACCATAAGTGTGTTATGCCGTATGTGTGAATACCGTCTTTCGGTTTGAATTTTACAAACAAGAGGCTTATTTGAAGTTCTCAAATATTCAAATCTACTGGCATCGGGTGTTAGATGGTATTAGACGCTTAATCTTTTGTCACGCAAGGCTATAATTTCTATCAATATTAACAAATGTAGCTCTGTCTTAAGGTTTTGGTTTTATTTCTTGTTACAGAAAAGTTATTTGACAACTATAACTATGGAAAAATATTTTGTGAGGTTTTAGGTAGATTGGTTTTCATGTAGAACTAATAAAACCTTGAAAATGGTATGATTGACGCTGATGTTTACTTAACTTTAACATGTTTAAGGTAGATAGACAGTAATATTCATATCCATGAGATTTTGTTGTAAGTCGGCACAATTGAAGAATCAATCCTACTTACCCAAAATCTGTTATAAAAAGTATGGGTCACCATGCTTGTTTTTTCTACAATTGAGATCAAAGTTTGCTCTTTTATAGCCATTTTTTCACCTAAGTTTACAAAGAATGCACAGGGAAAATATGGAAAGGCAAATTTTAGCTAAATATAAATTAACTTTTTATCCATGAGAATTTGATGTATTTTTGTGAACAGATAGTTTATGATGTAATTTATTGGTTACAATTAAAAAGAGAATATGTCACCATGCTTTTAACGGAGATATTTTACAAAGTTTCCGGTTGAAACATTATTTTCGGGAAAAGGGAGTTAATTCGCGGCAAAGTAAACGAAATATGACGTTTCAAATCTGTCAATCAATTATGACGTCACAAAGGAAAGCCGTCAAATTGCTGTTCCGGCCCGTAAAAGAATCCTTCCCCGTATCCAACTCTTTATTTTTCTAATGCGCGATTATATTGCGCAGCGCAACAGTGTCTATCTACCTTAAGGGCATACGATACAGTTACAGGGGAGATAATAACGTTGTTATGCAGAGTGGTAACGTTTTCCCGATTTTCGTGACGTCGCTCAAAACATGGTCATGAATTCGCGGGAAAAGGACAGTATTAGTTTGAAACGTAACACATAACACATGCCAGTTTATTCATTACGGCGAAATGCACTATCGAGGATCTTACTCACAACACATCTGTTAGATTTATATACAATGTAAAATTTTAACAACACTTTATTATTGTATTCACAAAAAGGTCTTAAATTTTCCCCTTTAATAAATGTCATGATATGGTCGAGGATTCCGTAAAACGTTGAAATGTACTGATGCAACGCGAATGATGGGCTGTGTATTTGAACAAGTCGCACAACTGAAGACGTCGTGTTGTGAAGGTATATCGACTTTAGAAATCACTTCTGTAGAAAGTAAATACACCAGGATTTGTTTGATTTATGCAAACTGGTTAAATAGATGGTAAAACGCCCGGTCTATCTTCTGCACCTTCTAGGATAAAATGCACGTTGTTTTCATTTTCTTTATTTGGTCCTTCAATTACGGTAATTCAGGCTAATTTTCCGTGCAGTAAGACTTGTATAAAAACACTAAATAATAATGGAACTAGAGAAACTCCCTCGTGAATAGGAGACAAAGTTTCCTAGCAGACAAATGATTATTCCTTTGATAGATTAATCGACACTATTCACTAGGAACTCGTCCTTCTCAGCCAATAACATTCTACTATTAACTGGTACCTGTACGTAACTGGCCGAATGTTATTTAGACACTCAACTGAATTTACATAAACGGACATAACATCGTCGTATGTATTGGTCACACTTAGATAAACCTCACTTTCAAATATACATTTGTCGTCTTGCACCACTTGAAACCAAGGACATATATTTAGATATTCATCCTTGGTGAAACCATTACTGGAATTAACAAAAAAATGTAACGAGCGAAAACCAATAATTAACAAATATTTGTTACACTAACTTGTGATACTCTACCACCTGATGAACTAATGCAAATAGAGCAATGAAAAATCGGCGGGTAAAAATGACGGACGTTCTACCGAGAAAAATACAATGCAACGTCATTTACCGCCAAAATATTATTTTGTGGTAATTTTTTACAGTTCTTCTCAAATATCTTTAAAACTAGCACATAGGCCCCCTATTTTCTCCTTGGCTTTCACAAGAATGTCACCGAGAGAACCAATTGCCAAATTATGAAGGAAAAATCAATAGTCAATTTTTTTTTATATATCGATTTCAATCCATGAATATAGCTATAATCCAGTATTACATATACAAAAACGCCAAATAAGGGATATATCGAAAGTTGTTAATATGTTTTATCATAATCACATTTAAAGGCGATAAAATGAGCAACACAGAACAAAAAACATAACTGAAATAACCCAAGTAATTTGAAAATTACAACCATTCAAAAATTTCCATGAAAAACGCAAATTATTGGGTTTTACCCCAAAATTAGCGATTTTTAACGTCAAATATCTCAAAAAGTAAGTCATGAAGGTATGTTTTTCTTTGCATATTTGGAATCCTCATATCAAAATTAATATTATATCGGATTTTCGTGAAAAAATCAATATGGGATCTAAACTGTATCGTATGCCCTTAAAAGACTTTGATATACTTTGTGCTTCAGTATTCTCAATAGTGACGTCTGTAAAGCTAAGAATGTTTTAATCACGGGTTTAGGTCTTCCAAATGTTTTGATTTGACCTACACTGTAAAGACATAAGATGTCGAAATGTTTTGATTTGAGCTACACTGTAGAGACATAAGATGTCGAATTTTTTTTATTTGAGCTACACTGTAGAGACATAAGATGTCGAAATGTTTTGATTTGGGCTACACTGTAGAGACATAAGATGTCGAAATGTTTTGATTTGAGCTACACTGTAGAGACATAGAATGTCGAAATGTTTTGATTTGAGCTGCACTGTAGAGACATAAGATGTCGAAATGTTTTGATTTGAGCTACACTGTAGGGACATAAGATGTCGAAATGTTTTGAATTGAGCTACACTGTAGAGACATAAGATGTCGAAATGTTTTGATTTGAGCTACAGTGTAGAGACATAAGATGTCGAAATGTTTTGATTTGACCTACACTGTAGAGACATAAGATGTCGAAATGTTTTGATTTGACCTACACTGTAGAGACATATGATGTCGAAATGTTTTGATTTGACCAACACTGTAGAGACATAAGATGTCGAAATGACCATCAATGAAAGTTACAGTTACTTTGTTGATATATGTATACAGAAAACTTTTTATTCATTGTTTTATACGATACCTAAAATATAAACGAGGCGATGAAAATTAAAGAAATCAAATGTGTTGACAAAAGTTGATTTCAATGATAGTGCTTGTATTCAAAATTAGGCTTACTGCAAGGTAGATAAAAAAAATGTCAGAGATACCATTATACAATGTTTCTTAGATATGAACCGCCGTACAAAGAGGCCAGTGTAAAACTATAAACCTTCACACTAACTGTGGAACTAGTTATTTTTGACGGGAATTAAGTAAGTACGTGAATTTGCTGACTCGAAACCTTACAATGTCGCTTCCATTCTGCCGGAAAATTCCGTGTATTAGCTAAATTAATAGCGTCATCGATATAACGAAAGATGTTCAATCAAAAGTTTTCTAAAAGTTGATAACAAAATACCGAAGTTAACACTGTGAATTTTCTTTCTGCATATATCCAGTTCGACAAAATTTCTTTCTTCAGTGATAAACATATCGAGAATATACTCATGGACAAAAGCAACTGTGAACAAGTTCGTAATATCAAAAAAATATATAAATCACATCACACTAAAAACTATGATATGCAGACTTCAAGGCTCCTTGTCTACAACGAAACTTCCCAATATACATTTTCCACGACAATGACGATAGATAGACCAATTAAAACACGTATTGGCAAATAAAGGAAATCAGTTGCCAGTATTACCTTCAATTTTAACGACCTATTTGGAGATTGATTTGTCGATAAATTATGAAGTTCACGTTCATAAAAGCAATTAATGCGTCTTTCTAAAGATTGTAGGCAGCTGTAAACCAATTTCCGGTGAGGCAATAGACGAACTTAGACGATGCGAAATTCCACCTTTTTAGTGGCATAATTTACGCCACATTCGCATTTGGGTTGTTCAAGTTGTCAGTTAAAGTGCATAAAAAATTTGTAATAAACCCTAATTGTCAAGTAAGTCAAAAGTTGACATTGTTTCAAGACAAATACTGGTTCTATTATGCCTTGTCGCGGTTACTAGTGCAAAAACAATTAAAGCTGTTTGGACTCAACTCATAACAACATTCTGGAAGTAATAATGGATTTCTGAGACCTACTATCGGGGTGTCAATCTTATTTGTATATGACCAGAAATCCGATGTTTTATGGTTCTAAAAGTGATGAAATTGTTGAAAACTTATTTGTTAGGACTGCATGTTGTTTTCACGAAACAAAAACTCTTTTGTGATGTCATTTTTTTTTCAGGTGTGTGAATCAACGTTCGAAATGCCCCAATTCGGACCTTTTTACGACACTTCTGTAATCAAAAAAGATATTCTTTGATTGGATAAAAATGTTTTCTGACGTTCTTAAGTTCAAAACAACAAATTACACTGACACTAAATGTCGGAAGCATTTGACATTGAAACTAGAAGAGAAGGGGCGACAATACGGAGATCTTGAAAACGAGAAACAAAATCAATATTGTTTTGTATGTGTTAAAGTATGAACATGCAAAAAAATCGTAACAATGCCCAGTATATTTTAAGAAAATATTCCATTTTAACCATTTCATAGTTTCTTTCGTCCATGAGTATATTTTAGGGTATATATAGCAAATAAATGATTTAGATTTTTAAATTATGGATTTTGAAAGAAAAAGCGGTAATTCTTTAAAAAAAATTAACTTACCGTCTCCACAAAATAATATGAATGCTACAAGAAAGGCGTATTTAGCAGACATCATAATGTTGAAGATCTTTGAAAAAAAGATAAATGAACTAGTACAATTCTGATTTAAATAAATACTTCTATTTTATCACGTTCTCAGAAAGGAACGTATCATACATTCCTGAAAGTATCCATTACATATATTTGTAATGCATTTTATACGCATACGTGTCTGGTTTCACTGCAACATGTTTATTGTATCCTGTAAATAGGAGAAAGATCAATAAAGACTGAAGTAAGGAAATATTTGATACTGACAGGACATAGATAGAGACATGAAAGCCTAGCCTAATTCTAGAAACACAACCACGTCATAGAAGTGTTAACGTTACGTTACGTAGATGTATTTTATGTTTCTCTATTCCATGGTGACGGTCCCATGTACATTTGATACTGTGCAACTGTACTGATGACACTTAGTCCTATATCTTTATCTTGAATATGAATAATTCCAAATGTTATTGTAACGTTCATCTTCATTGGTCGACGTCCTGAATAGCAGACGGAAATATGCAAAAATATAGTGCAGCGAATATAGACGTCGTTAACATGGATCACACAGTTTTCAACGTACAAAATTGGGATTATAAGGTTTAAACACCGATTTTTAGGAAATTATATATGTATAAACTCCGGCTGCTCACTCACAATTTTATTAAGTTTGTGACTGAGCTGTCGGAGTTTGTAGTTTTGTTGAAGTCATAATGAGGTCCCTAACTCGATATCGGTAATCAATACATCATGTAATGCGAATACGTTTCCATACAATTGAAATTATTCTTAAAATATACCAAAATAATTACATGGTTATAACGATATAATCTTATCGAGATAATGGGGTATATTTATATCGAGATAATGAAATAATGAAAGTACATTGTCGGAATATATATATAATTTATTTGACGAGCTTTAGAAACAGGTAGAAATTCGAGGTTCACCGATCATTTCTCGCCTGTTTCTCAGCGAGTACAAATTAATTTTATATTTTCCGACAATGTACGTATGTTGTTTTTATCCTGCAACAACTAATGCAATTTCTTCGTGTGCGGGACCAGGAAGAAAGTACACAACTTCGGCCATTTTGGTGTAATCCCTCATGTCATAGGTGAATTTGCACTGTGACTTCAAAGTATTCGACGTTTGCAAACCAACCGCCCTGTCTTTTCTACGTTCAAAAGCGTAGACCTGTTACCAGTCTACCCTTTGAATAGGAACAAATAAACGTAGAGTCGTATTCGTCCAGTAAATATCACCATTGCAGGATAAATAACGATATAAATATATCGTGATTACGATATACATATAACGTGATAAAGATATATATCGAGATTACGATTTGATTATATCGAAATAACGATATATACATATATCGAGTACATCAGCAAACGAATACCGAAGCAAGAACGAGAAAAGGGGGAATTCTAAAATCATAAATCCAAAATCACGGCAATTCACAGCCAACACGAATTGAGACAGTATGACAAAGACAAAACAAATAAACAAAATGAACAAGAACGCCACAAAACCAAAGCACCAGCAGTGTGAACCCTATAAAAACTGAGGTATCATCAGGTGCTCCGCAAGGGTAAGCATGATCTGCTCCACGCATGGCACTCGACACACCGTCGTTATCGACATAGCGATATAATTTATCTTTATTTTTGTTTCATTGTAGGTTCCTGATCATACCTCATGGTAACTTCAAGTCAGCTCTAAATGTCGAACAATCCTACATCCACGTTCCTGTTTTATCCATGGTTTGGGATCTTCGACAAATATAGATTAAACCAGGAAAGTGTTTTTACAGTCACTATCATCCGTTTCCGGACAAAAAGACTCTTGGTAGAAGATAATCACAATATCTATACAACCTCTAAAAACAACAACCCTACGAATGCATCTGATGCAATAAACGAAAATAATGATTTCCAAAAAAAAATGTGTTTGTACCCAAAACCCTTTTGATAATGCCAAAATTACTTGAAAAAAAAATCTTTAAAATCATATTTTTTAACTCATGAATTGATACATTTCTCTAAACTTTCAAATACATGAAAGAATTTCCCTCTTTGCAGTTATCCAAAATAGACTTAAAAATTTCTTGGTAGTCAAAGGATTGGATTAAATGTAACAAAGGGGATAACAGGAAACATCTACAGTGGCCACAATCTGTCAGGGAACAACACATGGAATACACAAACAAGACAAAGGACAAACGAAAACAACGATAGGAACTCGGGACAGCCGGACTTGGTACCGGCATTAGCAAAAGCCAGCGGTAGGGTTAAACCGGTTTATGGGTACCCAAACCTCCCCTTTATCTGTCCCGTTTCCCTACAGTATAATACAAATACGAATAAAACTCAATACAGATAGACTAACAACTCTATGACCACAATCTTGAAAGGAGAGAAAATGTTGAAAGATGGGTCAAGGGGTGCTCGCCGCTAAACTGTCGGCTAGCTCAAGGAGCCTAGTCTGCTGGTAAAATACTGTCGTATTACGGAAGAAACTTTCCAAAGGGTTCAGTCAAGAATCATCATATATTTCAATAGACAACGGCAGTATCAGTAAGATGCCAGTATGTGTGTAAAAAGTTTTAGGTCACTAGATCTCAAAGCTAATTTTACGGATGCAAGCAGAGAATCTTGTCGATATCCCGTATTAGGTAAAGACTGTAAGTTACGTCCTAGCTTTTTCTGGATCTTTTATTCAGTTTTTGGCATTTTTAACAACATTTGTTTTGGTTTATACTGTGTTTGTGCGATAATGCGGAATACGTACATTAAATGTTTTAATAAAAACATTTCAGGAGGAAGAGAAATAACTCACTGATGGTAGTACTCAAGGCTGGTTCCACCAGAAGTTGTCAGTGTACTTTTTCTTAGGTGTAAACAGCATCGTACTAGGTTATATAATCTAGGTACAGTATCCAACATTCTCCATTAAATTCTGAAGTGGAAAGGGAACTTCATGTATATACAAATGCAGTTTGTAATTTTTGAGGGGAATAGCACAGGTAATTAAAGGACAACATAGACAAAAGACTACGATTATACAATCAAAGGGATCTAGTGATTTGAAAAGAGAATAAATACACTACTATCAATTCATAACCAGGAATAAAAACACAAGCTATGAATTCACAAGTAATTTATAATTCGGAGTGAATACACTTGTTTCTATATTTATGTTTATGAAACTGTTTTATCACTCATTTTGAAGAAATTATGAAAAAATCCATTTAAATGAATCAATATTGCTTGTGCTTGTAAATTTACAAATCTGCCTCTGCTTGTAATACTCGTATATATTTTGCTGAAGTAAAATATCTAGGGAAATTCTGCAGTTTGAATTTTTTGGCTTGACAGGAGATGCGAGACCGTATCGCAGTGGTAGTTAAGGTGGAACGTTACCAAATGACGTCCCGTGAAGGGTTATCGGTCCTTCATATACGTATTCTCTAGACGTCCAGAATTTCCCCTGCAAGGTATTGTAAAAAGGCAGATTCAAAGTGAGAACCTTGGAACTAATGACAAAATAGGATGTTCATTTATATGATATATAATTGATGTTTAGAAAATAAAATCCGAGTCTAAAATAATAAGTTGCGGCCAACGGAGACACAATGAAAAGGGTAAACAGAAAGAAAAAAAAACTGGAAAAAAACATATTTCCCGAATTTCGGGAAGATTTGCATGCTCAACTCATAGATACTTCGAGGCAGAACAGTCATTTCAAGAATGAGCAAGGAGCGGGTCCGGAAAAAAAAGAGCGGCAGATTTTTCTATCACAAAAGCGCGGAAAAAGGTCTGCCCGTTGTAAATTATTTTGATATTTTTCTTCAAAAAAGGTAAAAAGCTGTTATTAAAGGCATATTTTCGGGGTTTAAATTGCAAAGGTGGTCAATGACATTCATTCGTTACATTTCAACTGTGTAATAATGGTTCAAAAGACAAAATTTTATTTTTTTTTCAAAAAGAAATAAGTATAATGCCGTGTTCACAACAAACACGGTGTACTGTAAACTTGTGTGTACTCGGCACTGGTTTGACAATTACTTTAAAACAAGTTTAAATCGCCTACACATTTAATTTGTTCATATCTGTAAACTCAATTTAATGTCGTTTTGTAATACTTAACATAAATGCGATTTTAATTTTTAATTTGTGTCCATGATTTAAGTGAAAGTTGAGGTATTTTGGTAAAATTGCTCTCT
>MJUU01042015.1:13602-29735 GCA_002080025.1 Modiolus philippinarum | reverse complement strand
ACGTTCTATATAACTGTAAAGTTTGAGGGCAAAATATGCTGGATCGTTGGGACACACAGATGTATAAAATCAAAGAGTCATTTTCAGTAATATAACAATATAAAAGTGCATTAATTTGATCATATTATAAAAGTCAATTTCATCAACTTTGCATGCTCAGGGTCTTGGTATTGTGTTCGAATCACATAAAACCCATGCATATGGCATTGAAATAAGACTAAAAAGTGCAATAAAAAGTGTCATAAAACTGCATATAAGCGTACAAATACTAACTTAGGTATACTGCCTAATCTCCGTGGTTTACAGTATATAACACAACTGTCTGTGTAAACGATTTCCGCATAATATATAAGTATATAATATTTTCAGACAACTTGAACCCATGACACATAAGCATTTGAAAGTTTCTTTTGTATTATAAAATGTTAAAGACATTGAAAAGGTATTACGAAAATCAACCTCTTAAAGCGTTAATTTTTTTATATAGAAGCTGGGACTAATATATTGGTCATATTTGTCCAAGACAGAAGTAAACCGATGTTTGAGCACAGGCGGATTCGGCTACTGAAAAGGGGTTCAGAAAAAAGGGTCTACGCTTATTTGTCATATTTTGTCAAACTTCTGCACGAAATAAATCATTTCTAACCCCAAATACAATATCTTAAAAAAATCCACTTTTGAGCCGAGTGAATGACACTTTTTACTGTGTGTGACCCTCGCAGAAACATATAATCCTGAATGTATTTGTCTTTTAAATTTTATCACATGAATTTTATCCACTTTCCGTTATTTTTTAATATCAGTGAAGTAATTCAAATAAGATTTGTGTATTGTGTTATAACTAAGTGATTTTTTTTTTCAAAACAAGAGTGTGCCTTTTCTACATGTAATTAGTGCAGCACATGCCACATTTACCTTTAGGGCATGCCACAGGTAAAATTTGACAAGGGACATGATTCTGTATATTTGGTTGTTAATTAACCTCTGATAATATACATCACTACAAGGTATTAATTTTTCATTTTTGGAACACAGGAGCACGTGCGCGTGTGTGTTTACATATTTATTACTTTGTAGATTGTTTTGAGGATAATAATAGAGAATTAATGGGTTTTTTTTTGTTATTTTGAACTACTTTTCTGAGATCTTTTTGCATCGATTTAAAACATAAACAACCAATTTTATTTCCTAGTAAATTTAGTATTTTAGTTATTCTACGAAGAAGTTATGCTGAAAGAAACAATAAGATTTCGACAAAAGGGTAACACGCCTGTCCTTGTTTTTCTACAGTAATTAGTTATTTCATGATCTCACTCGAACGCTTTAAATAACGATATAAACAGTGGTATGATTGTTTTTTGAAATGACCGAGATCTAGCCAAGTGACGTCACTCAGCTAAACTTTGTAGCAGAAATGAATAATAAATATCATTTTTCTCCTAAACACGTGCAAATTTTTATTTTAAACTTGGTCAACACGTTCACAATGTGACTTAGAGTAAATTAAGGTCTTATATTCAAAATTTAGTGAATTTTCCCTTTAAACAACAAAAATGTCAATGATGGGCTTGGGTATGTTTAATTTTTCATGTATTTCAATACAGTGGAACTTCGATGACTCAAACACCTAAAGGACTGATGAAAACTGTTCAAGCCAAAGGGGTGTTCGAGATATCGAGGTCAAATGATGTTTAAATTTGAACCAAGGGACCAAAAAAGGGGTTTGAGGCATCCATGGTATTTGAGTTATTGCAGTTCGAGCCATCGAAGTTCTCCTGTACAATTTTCAAGGATATATCAATCTAAAAGTAAAAAGCAAACACATATTTAGGAGTATTATTATGTCAGAAGGACTTGAATGGAGCCTTTTTTTATATTTCCCAGTATTTCCCATTTTTTGAAAATTAACAGTATTTCCCAGGACGTTAATTCCTGGTATTTTACTAGTTAGAATTACCGCCACTGGTATTTCCCGGCCAACCCTGACCATGATAAAATAAGAGAATTCTGAATGTCAGAGACAGTTTCATAAACCTGGTGAGTGACCATCCTTAAAATTTAACCACCCCATAACTAGCAGATTTTCAGAAGGAAACTTGTGTACAACAAACACCCTGCATTGGCTAAATGTTTTTGATAAAAAAGGTAAAACTTCTGAAAAAACTCTTACCATTGGTTTACAAATTCTTTCACTTTCATCTTGTTTCTATTTGACAGATTTTCTTTTTGTGTAAAAAAAATATTCTTGTAGGTAAATTAAATATTCACAAAGAAAAAAGTAAACAGCACAGCAAGATAAATTATGACTGTGATCCCTTCACTGATGAAACGAGTAAAAGATTCTATTTTACATTTTTCAGAGTATTGATAAGTCTACAGATAAATGGAAAACAATGGGTGATAACGAGAAACGGGTAGGGAGTCTTCTAGTTTGAAATTATCCTAGCAATGTCTGAACAAATAAATCAAAAATATTTTTTTGTGCTTGTATTACTGAATGTCTATGTAGTTTGCTTTCTGCTTATATTTCTGCAATTTAGTTTTAATCTATAGCACAAAGCTTTCACATCTTTCTATGCTGATCTGTACATGTGGTAAACTGCTCTTCTGATGTACAGTATTAATCACAAGAACCACAGTTATATATAGATTTCAGTTATTTACATACAGTCAAACTTTGATTGCTCAGACATCCAACAGACCTATGAAAACAACTGAAGGTAGTAGACCAAAGGTAAGATAACTCCTTTTCAAATAAAAATTACTTCTTGTGATTGGTATGAATAAAAAACAAGATTTGCAATATTTTTTCATAAATAGAAATACCAATCTTATCATGAAAATACACTCTATCAATAAAACACTTCATAATGCCTGCATTAAATTTTCCAGGTTTTGAAAGGAATCTTTAAAAATATTAGAATAAATGAAAGTCAGATATTTGGCAAGGGAGGTAATTTTTTCAACTTGAAGTTCAGTATCAAGGAAAATTATGCCTTGTTATGTAGTTTTCCTAACATTGTGAAAAAATGGTACTGTGAATTTTTCTCAAATTTTGACATAAGTCATATGCGTGGAGGATCTTTAATTTCTTTGTTTTTGATGAAAATTGAATTATAGGATTTTCGTTTAGAACAAATTGAACAAAGCTCTATTTTCAGTATTGTTTTCACAATGTAATTTCTTTTGCAAATCAATACTTTTTTTGTGTGCTCATGATATTTATTATCTTGTACAATGTATTTATATCTACAAGTTTGTAAGCAGCAGTTTAGCAATATATGGTCAATTTATGCTGTTTCTTATTAATATACAGTACAGTAGTATACGCCTTATCGTGATTTCTTAACAGAATTTAAGACTCCTAAGACAGGGGTGTTTCTATAAGCTGCATATCAAAAATCTTACGGTGAAACTTTTCAAAAATTGTTCTTTAAGTATATTAGCACTTAACTGTTTCATACTGCGAATTTAAAGGAAAATTGAATTTGTGGAAAATTTTGGGGTTTCCTCGGGTCTACTACCTTAAGTTAAGGGGATGTTCAAGCTATGGTAGTCGAACTATGGTTAAACTTGTGTAGATCTACTAACAATAACACTGCCATGAGAATGCAGCTTAATTTTCATTGTTCATTGACATGTTTCGACGCTCACTGTGCCGTCATCAGTAATGCAGGTTAATTTTTATTGTTCATCGACATATTTCGACGCTCACGGCGCCGTCATCAGGATCCTGAAGACGGCGCCGTGAGCGTCCCAGAAACATTTTTGTGTATTATGTGAAAAAATCAATACATTAATGCCTTGATAGGGAGTCACGAATTAATGAACACTGTTGAGCTAAGGGTTATTTATATTTAATCTATTTGTAGCGCTTGAGGTTCATTGTTTTTTTTTCGTCAATTAACATTTATTTCAATAATTGTGATGTAGGACAAATTATAAGTACATTCAATTCCATATAAAGTTTGTTTTTTGATGGTATATATAGACGTTTTCAGAATTGAAATAGTGGGGGCTGCCATCTTGTTCCATTCAGAACACTAAATCCGACACAGGTAGACAGATTTGACCTGACTCGGGCTTTTTCGATTACTTCATTATTGAATGGTACTGCACAGGTAGGGTAATTAAATTGTTAATTACCTGTTTATTCAACATGTAAGAAACATGTTAATAGAGTCGTTGAAAAGATAAAAGATAACAGAATGGCAACAAATAAGTTTCAAGGCAGATATTTTATGTTTAAGTGTAGTAATATGCTTTTGAAAATTTGAAATTGATAGGTACCATAGGTACCGTATACACGAGATGCACCCAAAAGGAAAATAGAAATATGTATCAGTTAATGATTTTGCCCAAGAATAAATTAAAAGAATAAAGAAATATATTTTTTCGGCATTGTTGTTTATTTTATTTATTTTTTTCGACATCGGAATACACATAAAGATAGATTGTAATATTATGCACATATTTGGAATAAAGTAAATCACACTTATTTGTAATAAACTTTTATAAATATATATAATTGATAAAGCTTTTACGTTATTTTTGTTAAAAATATTTTCGTTTTTATTATTATTCCAAATACACATTTTCTTATGGTATTAAATACTTCATTAGGTATAAATTAAAAAGTCATTGTGAATCTAAAAATAAGAAAAATAGGAAAAAATAAATAAGGGTTACTTTTTCTGTAAAATCTGTTTATTCTGTTTATCACATTTTCCAAAAAGAAAAAGAAATAGTGCATCATTCCGATTTTTTATATGGCAATGACTGATGGTTTGCATTCAGTTGATTTACTAAATGAACTTTTATTTATTGGATTTGAGTGGACAAATTTGATGGTTTGAAAATTGTAAAACATAAGTCAAATCAAGGTCTTTTAATTTAAAGATATTTTAAGATTAAAATTTATTTTTGTGTTTTTACTGTTCTACTGGATGATTTCTTTACAAATTTTATTTGGTAACAATTCCTGAATGTAGAAACGTTTTATGTGTATTGCTTAAGTGTTATTTGAAATAGCGGGTCCTCCGTCAGCTTTGCTTTAGGTATATTGCATAATGTGCATTTCTCATAGTTTAATAAGCTTAATTGTATATATTTTTCATATAAAAAAAGCTTCCCATTGGCTTCAAATATGGTCATGATGTGTTCTGTAAGTTATGTGTATTGCATTAAGTATTATATTTGCCTTGATTGAATATCTTGATATCTGAAAACGGGACTCCCCATAAGCTTCAATTTTTTATACGCCCGTCTTTGACGGGACATATTATGGTATACCGGTGTCCGTCCGTCCGTCTGTCCGTCCGTCCACACGTCGTACTCTAACTAGAGAACGCTCTGAACATTTTTCTTGAAACTTTGCAGGATTGTTGGGTATGACGGAAGAAAGCTCCCTATCGTTTTATTTTATCGTCGTATTTTTCGTTCCAGAGTTATGGGACTTTGATTATTTGAAAAAAGCTGGAAATTGCAATTTTCGTCCACATGTCGTACTCTAACTAGAGAATGCTTTGATCATTTTTCTTGAAACTTTGCAGGATTGTTGGGTATGACGAGAGAAAGCTCCCTATTGTTTTATTTTGTCTTCGGATTTTTCGTTCCAGAGTTATGGGACTTTGATTATTTGAAAAAGCTTGAAATTACAATTTTCGTCCACATGTCGTACTCTAACTAGAGAATGCTGTGATCATTTTTCTTGAAACTTTGCAGGATTGTTGGGTATGAGGAGAGGAAGCTCCCTAATGTTTTATTTTGTTGTTGGATTTTTCGTTACAGAGTTATAGCCTATAGGACTTTGATTATTTCAAAAAAGCTTGAAATTGCAATTTCGTCCACATGTCGTACTCTAAATAGAGAACACTTTGATCATTTTTCTGGAAACTTTGCAGGATTGTTGGGTATGACGAGAGGAAGCTCCCTATCGTTTTATTTTGTCGATGGATTTTTCGTTCCACAGTTATAGTACTTTGATTATTTCAAAAAAGTATGAAATTGCAATTTCTGTCTACACATCGATATTCTTCTATTTTAAGACATCACTACTCCTAAAACAATATACATTTTTGACTGTTTAACATCAGATGAAATAATTGATATATATCGGAAGTCCCTTGTCATGTTTGTTCATATGGAGTTTTTAATTTCAAGAATCATTTAATCAGTTTGCTTTAAAGTGGGGACGGGCATATCATGCGCACTTGGCGCAGCTGTTTATTACAATTACGTTGTATCTGAGTTGTCGGTTATATTTTTCAAGTAAAACACGTGCAATACACATCTTCAAAAAAGGTGTATTCTGATGTTGTTTGATAATGATATTCCACTTTGCCACATTACATCCGCGAAATTCGCCTATTTTCCATTTTCTATTAAAGTTCTTTTGAGATTATGTCTTTGAAGTAAATATTTTAAGACAGGTAAACCTAGCTATACAAATTACAAATGTTTTTTTTTTTTGTGTGTATCTTGTTCTTCATTTATTTCGTTTTTATCGAAAGTCTATTTTTTTTTTATAAACTGTTTCCTTATTTTAAAACAGCTTTGTTTTAAAACTTGTTGATTTTTTTCACATTCAGCTAGATTTAAGAGTAGCTTGCATACTTCAAAGGGTATACATGTACCTGTGTTTATAAAGAGTAGCTTGCATATTTCAAAGGGTATACAGGTACCTGTGTTAATTGGGACAACATAGAGTATATTCACAGGAAAGGTTGACAACTTGTTTATTGGGGTGTTAAATGTATCATTTCAGGTTTTATGATTACTCTGTGAAATATTTTAGTACATGCATTTTAATGTGCTGGAAGATTTACTTTAAGCATATATCTCTGGATAAACCTATAAATTTTATAATTAATAATAAATTTTTAAAAATACCAATGCTCAATTAAAACTTTTTTTCAAATGTAGATGAAACAAACTCATGTCTTGAAATGATAAAAGCTAGAAAGTGTTTTTTTTTTTGCAATAATTTATCAGTATAAGTAATGTACTGTGTGTGGTACCCGTCTACCTCTTAATGGCGGACCTATCGTAATCAGGGGAGATAACCAAAATTTACCAATTTCTGAAAACGTCTATATTTATTTCAATATGTAAAGAATCCAGTTATTCTCCTTACTGGTATTTTTGGAGATCATTTCCGCCTTTAGTTACACAAGAGTTCCTATCTTGAAAGTCCGTATTATGATGGATTGATACCAGTGAATTAGTACAAGTTTCATTGGACTCCATATTTTTTAACCAAAACCTTTAGATTAAAATGTGCTTAATCTCTTATTTTGATGACTTTATATAATTATTGACTTTGATATAGGTTGCTACATGGACTTTAACACCTGAAAAACATTTTATCAGCAATATGTACATTTTCTCTTTCATCTTACTGACTGATATTGTCAGTATCTCCGTACTTACCTGATACAAGAAAATATCAGGCAATGACATCATGAAATTGAAATCATGACTCTTACGATGTTGCCGATAAAAATAATAATGGTAGTTTTGAAGTCTCGACAGAAAATATCACTAGTATCACAGCTCGTCCTATCGGACTCGCCGCGATATGGTGATATTTTCTGTCTCGACCTTCAAAACTACCATTATTCTATATATATTAACCAAGCTAGAGGGAAAGTAATATAGGGTTATTGAAGATTGATAAATTTACATCACAAATTATTATAATGTTTTAATTGTATTTTTGTGAAAAAAAATCTATTCATCAACCCATTACTTCGGTGCTGGCCCCAAAACTGATTTTATTTGAAAAAATGCAATATATATATAGAATAATTGTAGTTTTGAAGGTCGAGACAGAAAATATCACCGTATTGTTTTAATGCACATATGCAGAAAATAAATTAACAGTAACTTCAGGAATTTTTATTTAAAAAACAATTTTAACATGTTTAAGAAAGGTGAAAAATCAGTAGACATATTGAAAACTGCTAGTCTATCAGAGTTGTGTGTTAAATGGCATGTAAAGTATCCGAGATAACTAAATTTTGAAGTAAAATGTTTAATACCGTTATTGCCAAGAAGTATCAATCAAACATGCACATTTTTTGATAGACTAATTTTCTGTGATATATCTGAAAGTAAAGATAAAACATTAAAATTAACAATTAGTCTTGTGTAAAGATAAAACCTGTTTTGTTGTTCAATAAAATTGAGAACTCTGATGCCACAAAATGAATTGACATGGATTGACATATTTTCTGATACCTTTTTTTGCATTTTTTTTTGCCTGGATAACATTGAAATAACAAGTAATGAATTGTTTTGTCAATTATCATATGAACTTGTCAATCAACTTGTAGAGGAACTAATATTTCTATTCTTATCCATAGGTATAGATCTATATCCTATCAATCAGATGAGCAACATAGACTCATTGAGACTCTAATTATTGTTTTGTCTTTTTCAGATAGTTGAAACAATGCCTCAGGAAAAACCGGTCAGTGATTTTATGGAAACAATTGGTACATTTTATGAACTTATTGATGAAAAGTCGCCTTTTGAAGATGAAATGAGGGCATATAATCGTATGAATGGTAACGCTACCAACCATGTGCTACCAGCAGATGTAGAATTACGTAAGTAGGGCATATAATCGTATGAATGGTAACGCTACCAAGCATGTGTTACCAGCCGATGTAGAATTATGTAAGTAGGGTATATAATCGTATGAATTGTAACACTACCAATCATGTGTTACCAGCCGATGTAGAATTATGTAAGTAGGGCATATAAACATATGAATTGTAAAGCTACCAATTATGTGTTACCAGCCGATGTAGATTTACTTAAGTAGGGCATAATCGTATGAATGGTAACACAACCAACCATGTGTTTCCTGCCAATGTAGAATTACTTAAATAGGGCATATAATGGTATGAATGTTACGCAACCAATCATGTGTTACCAGCTGATGTAGAATTACATAAGGAGGGCATATAAACATGTGAATGGTAATGCAACCAATCATGTGTTACCAGCCGATGTAGAATTAAGTAATTAGGGCATATAATCGTATGAATGGTAATGCAACCAATCATGTGTTACCAGCCAATGTAGAATTACGTAAGTAATTACCAGCTGATGTAGAATTACATCATTAGGGTATATAAGTAAATTTTTCTGTGCACTATACTTTGAAAGAATCCTCAATGTTTGCCTGTAAGTAATGACTCTTTTATATACTGTGGAAGTACTTTTATTCGTGGACACCAATTTTCGTGGTCTTCACAAATAGCACTATTTCACTGGTACTTAAATTCGTGGTTTCTAGTCCTGTGAATTACAACTTTCAAGGCAAAAGTGCATTTTGTTGGGAACTTAATATTGTGGTTTTAGCGAAGCATGAAAATCAATGAAAATGAACCCCATGAACAATTGTACTTTCACAGTATAATTAATCATTGGAACAAGTTACTTGCTCAGTAATGAGTAACCGGCTCAGTGATAAGTTATTTGCTCACTTTATTTGTTATTTTTGTAGAAAATGGTGGTGATATGAATCACTCTTTGATGGTAGATCCCATTTTAAAAGATGTGGTAAAACAGGATGCTAGGATGAATGGTATAGCCAATGGTTTACATAACGATGATTTGGAAGACATTAGTCAAACAGAATCAGCATTGACTATATTAGACAGTGGTAAGATACAAGTTACAGTGAACAGGGTCTATTCCTAACTCTTAGAAATCAGCATTGACTATATTAGATAGTGGCAAGATACAAGTTAAAGTGAAATGGGTATCATCAAAACTCTTAGTAATCAGCATTAACATTGTTAGACAGTGGCAAGATAAAAGTTACAGTGAGATTGGTACAAACCAAATGCTTAACACTAAAACAGCAGTCAGGCTAAAGTTGCATGTAAAATGAAACTTGTATCAAATACAAACTACAGTAAAACTTTTATTTACCAAACACACAAGTAATAGTACAAGTTGTATCATCCAAGTACATCAGTTACAGGAAAATCACACAAGTTACAATGAAAGCTATGTGTTTTGTGGGCATGTGGTGTCTTTGGTCTTCTGTCTTTTGGTGTTCTTGCTTTTGCCTTGTCTCTGGACTTTGATTTGTGTAATCTTGTGCTTTGTTCCTTCGGTATTCTACTGCCGTTGTTTTGTATCAGCCAAACTCATGGTAAAATGGCAATGAAGACATGCATCCTATGGACTAGTAATCCATCAATCATCATTCTAATTTTTACACAAAACAGTCAATCCTGTAGGCCTACAGCCTTCAGTATTAACCAAACTCTTATGTAAACTTAACTGTATAAAAGAAAACATGCTATTGAGAAACAAAAGCAGTAGAATACCGAACAAACAAAGAAGTGAAATTTACAAAAATAGAAGTCCAAAGACACGGCCAAAACACAGAAAACAATGATGCTAGACACAAAAAAACGATGACGTTAGACAGATACAAAGCACAGAAACAGAAATTACAACATTCAAAACAAAGGCACTCACAGTGTGAACTCCAGTGAAACTGAGAGTGACATCAGGTGCTCTGGAAGGGTAAGCATGTCCTGCTCTGTTAACAGCACCCGTCACACTGCGAGTGATTCATATAGTGAGAAATGTTTAAGGAACATCTAACAGAAATGTTTATGAAGGAACATCTTACAGAAATGCAAATGGAGTACAAACCTGTCATTCTAACAGCTTTTTAACAAAGAACAAAACCCACACTGTCTGGCAAGTTGTCATCAGCCCTGAAAAAAGTAGAATTTTGAAAGAATTTATCAAGCATTTTAAGTTCAGTGTGGCTACTTTGAAGCAGCAATCTGCAGCAAGGATTGTCACAACAGTTAAAACATTTTGTTAACCTCTTACTGTTGTGTGCTTAGAGGAAAATCAGAATATACAATATGATCAACTTTCAATCACAAAGTTTATATAAACTTCTTTGGACTGTTTCAGATTTGTAAACCTGCTAAAACTATTACAAGTACTGTGATAAACTTTCAATCAAAAGATTATTGTGTGGTTGCAGGATTTTGAGGTAGAAAAATATGGACTGATAAGTTATTTAAATATTTTGAATTTGCTTTTACTTCGCCATAAAATTTGCTTTTCCTCTTATCTTACAGAAAGAGAAAACTGGGATAGAATTTCTAATCTAAAACATTCCAAAGACCAAGATATTAACGGTGAAGATAGCAGTGAAAATAATGTAGAAGAACAAATAGAAAGTGATGAAAATGAAATCCAAGTACACAGAGAAAACAGTGAAACTTTGTATGACAATCTAAAACATCCTGTAAATGGTGATATTGAAAATGATCAACTGACGGGGGATAAAATAGAAACACCGAAAGACCGAGTGACGAGTGATAGTGATAGTGACGATGAATTCTGTGATACATCTGACCAACCATCACCTGTAAGTTAAGGAAAGGCTAAATTGAGATCGGACATCTCTTAAACTTCAAATGCCTTTGAAATATTCTCTGTATTTCCTTTTCACAGATTTAGTGCTGTTTTATGTTGAATTAAAGTAAAATTTTCAATATGGCGGGACCGTAGTTAGCACTTTATTGTTATTTATCTTTTCTTAAAGTTCTCTATTTCGTTTGTAAAAAAAATGTGGAAGTCTTATAATGGAGTAATGATACTGGCAGCATGGTGGGGGCCATCCTTAGACTTTTATAATGGAATAATGATACTGGCAGCATGGTGGGGGCCATCCTTAGACTTTTATAATGGAATAATGATACTGGCAGCATGGTGGGGGCCATCCTTAGACCTTTTTTTCTGTAAAATAGATACAGTGCAACCTGTGTAATCCGACACCTGAGTATTCCGACATATCCGGAATATCCGACGAAATTTTTTGGTCCCAAGTTCATCTCTATTGAGATCAATACAAAAAATACTTTTGTATTCCGACACCTGTCTTTTCTGTAATCCGACATCAATTTTCCGTAATTACACTAATTTAAACCCTTCATAGTCCGACAAGGTCAATCGATCACTTCTGTCAATCAAATTATTACCGTTATTGTTAAATAAACAAATATAATTATCATGCCACACTCAACGCACACAACTTGTGTAATATGCAGGGCCCCATTAAGGTTAATTAGCCCTCGGTATTTTATTTTTGAACAACAGTTCATTTACGCTTCATATTGTAAGTTTTGCTGAACATATATCAATTTATTTAGTAATGATTCGTCATGTCGTCTACACTGACTAAAAAACGACAATAAGAAAATCGAGCAGATACCCCATCTCCGAAAAGGGCAAGGAAGGATTTCACCTTAGATCAAAAACTTCAACTTCTTGCAGATAGTCAAAGAATTCCAAAATTTTCACAAAAAGAGCTTTCCGAAAAGTATGGGATTGGCCAAACAACAGTGTCTGATATTTTACATAGGAAGACATTTTACCGTGAACAATATACATGTAAAGCAAATGGTGCAACAAACAAAATAAGATTCACTTGGAATTCTAAATATGGAGAGTTATATGAACTGTTGTTCAAATGGTTTACTCCATAGGTCGAAAAATATTCCACTTAGCGGACCTATTTTACAGGAAAAGGCTAGCGCTTCTGAAGTAGGACAAACGGTTGGCTGGATAGTTGGAAAAAATGTTATTCAATTGCTCAGTTCATTGCACGATCCATGAAATCACATCTTTAATTGCTGATTTCCAATACCTGAGTATTCCGTCACCCTGTACAATCTGACATTATTTACTGGTCCCAAAGGGTGTTGGATTACACAGGTTCCACTGTACCTCTAGTCTACAAATACCAATGAACTTTCAACACAATGCTCCTTAGAACTAAATACCAACTAACATTAGTTTTGGGCATGTAATAGCCCTGCCTATTTTTAAAGTGAGCCCAATGGCAATTTTCATATATTTGGTTATAGAATAAATATTCATCAAATTTTGATAGGGTTTCTTTCAGTTTGCTCCAAGGAAAATTCCCAATATATGTAAAAATGAATATGCATGGATGTAAAATTTACTGTACATGACATGTTTTGTATATCATGTGGTTCTTTTTTGTTGCAGGAAAATACATCAAGAACATCCAAAGAACAACAAATGTCAACACCATTAAGAGGAAGTGAAAGTCGCTATGGTAACAAACAAAAAAATCGTGTTCATTTTAGTGACAATCCATCATTAAGGACAGATGTTGAGATTACCCAACAAACATTGTCTCCTATTCCACAACGATTACAACATCAGGACTTTTCAGTGTCTCGTAATTTTCCTTTTGGATTAAATTATTCCCAGAATTCCCCACATGAAAGTATGATAGTGCATGGACCAAGTGAAGATTCGTTGAATGTGACTGGATTTAGTGATTTTGGTGATAATATTGAAAATTCAAACTCTTCTTCACAATCAGATACATTTACTAATAATGAAGGTTTACTTGAAAGTCGCAGAAATTCAGAAATCCAACGAACACGTGGAGGTGGTCAGGTGTCACCACCTGCTGGGAGTTCAGGAGGAAATGTTTCCAGTCAAATGTCATACAGCTCTCAGGGTTATAGACATGGTAATATAATAGCTGTATAAAAAAACAACAAATTTAGCCTTAAATATTAAAAATTAGTAATGAAAAATTAAGATTTTTATCTATTTTTTTTCAAAATACTTGCCAGCTAAGTTATTTAAAATTTGTCTTGTAAGGTTTATATTTTAATGAAATTCATGAAAATTTGATAATACATTGGCATTCTGATTAAAATATTTTAAGGAGATTTAAAAAAAAAAAAAGAGTCAAATTTTATAGTTAACCTTTTCACAATAAGGTCTTGATATTATTTAATATTTCTTCTGAAAATCGTCATATCATTGGTAGAATGACATGTGTCATATCGCACTTGAAACAAAATCGGACCACTGAAGAAAAAAGGGAGATGTGAATTGTTGGTGCTTTTCTGTATTGGGCATGTGGAAGCATATGCTTCAGAGCTTACAAGATAATTAACTGTATGCCACTGTATTATCTAGGCTTATTATGGCACTTCTAAACAATTTGACCTTGATAGCTTGGACACCCCCCTTACTCAAACTTTCCATCAGTCCCTTGGATGTTCAAGCAATCAAAATTCAACTGAACTTTCATTTATTTGTTTTAGAACAAGGGTATGGCTATTATGGGGGCATCCCCCCAGATAGAGGTCAAGGCGGAGGTCGTGATGGAGGACGTGATGGAGGACGTGATCCTCAGTATCCTACTCACGCATACGGTTCAGTCAATGAACAGATAGCATTAACATTATTGAGGCTCCAACAGGATATGCATACAGTTTTACAGAGACTTAGTAGTTTAGAGTCTGTTTCCAGGCAAAAGGTAAATAAATATAGAATATGGAAGTTTTGTTTTGGATACAAAAAAATATTGTCGATAATAATGGACGAGCCCACTTCGTGGGCAAGTCTACTATTGGAGACAATATTTCAAGTATCCAAAACAAAACTTCTATTATTCTTTTTATCAGTAATTAACGGAATCATTTGATATGACAAATTTAGAAAAATGAAAATCAATTTTGAAGAAATGAAATTGACTATTGATTAGTAACAGAATTTGTGCAAATATTTACGGATTTTGTAGATGTATATTTCTTTGTTTACATTGATGCACTTATTGACAAGGTAGGCTGTATTCAGTTGTAACTTGGGTATAGACTAGAGTTCCGCATGAACACAACCTCATCAAAACTTGAGTTTGACTCTAGAGCCGGAAATATGTCGCCGTGATAAAGACTTTTGTAAACACTCCAATCTGATTGGTCGATTTTATTTCTGCCATTTTGAAGAGTTGAACTCTAGCTACCCTCTGATTTCAAAGGGTTACTCGAGTTCTAATGGCTCGAAATGAGTAACTAATCAGAATTTAGATAACAAAATGATTCTAATTCCTATGCGACTCTGGAGTTCCAAGTGAAAACAGGCGTAGGCATGACTTTAGTTACTTTTTGCCAATATTTTTTTCATATTCAGGTAGTAGCAAATACTGAAAATATTTGCCTCAATAGATCAAAGGAAACTCAACCAAATTACCGATAAAACATTTTAAAACTGTCTTATCAATTTCTGAAATCTAAATCTGGCCAGGAACTATCATGAAATCATGAATTTCGATAGATTTGAATACTTTTACAAACATTTTACTTTAAAGATATTTGGTGGGCACTTAATTATTGATTTAAAATGCATAATGTATGTATACATGTAAATTCAAATCCTTGCACTAGCAGTAGAAAAATTGTTATAGAAATATAAAAACAATCAATACACAAACCCTGGAAAATTTATCAAATAAGAACATTTTGTGGATATTGCCGAAAAATCTAAATGTCATAAGTACATCACCATGACTTTTGTTGAGAGGAATGATATTATATTTGATGGGGCATGATACAATAATTACATGCTGTTTTCTTGTAATGATTTGTGTGTTTTAAGCGTTTATTGTTGCTCCATGATATCAACTTCCTGTTTGATAGGACTTTGAAAATTTGGTGCGAGTAGGGATATCCTTGGAATAACAACTCATGTAACTTAATGTTATATAAATGTTTCTCTTGACAAAATCAAATGCTTCACCCATAGATCTGCTTCTCTTAAAAAAAATTGTGTTTATGTAATATTTTTTATAGGACAGAAATACATTTATACATATATTTTAATTTTCAGACTAGAAACGGAAGCTCCTTTTGGGTGAGTAAAACATAGTTATCTTAAAGTATTGGAAAAATCTGCAGATCTTCTTAAACTCGGACTTAACTTTAAATGCGTTATATTGTAAAAATTTACCAAGTAATACATTAACCAGTCTGTTCAGTTTCATTTGCACATGCAGTAATATAGTCATTATCCCCTCGCCCAACGAAGTTGGGGAGGGGATATAGCATCTCGCCCATCCGTCAGTCCGTTCGTCCCACCTCAGGTTAAAGTTTGCGTTAAGGTTTATATATGAGGAACTACATGTGGCACATCAATCAGCTTTGGTCAGCAGATGCGTCTTGGAGAGTGATGCTGCTTCGGATGATAATTGGGTACTCTGACCTACATTTCATGCTTCAATGACTCTGGTTAAAGTTTGCGTTAAGGTT
>MJUU01042015.1:0-13252 GCA_002080025.1 Modiolus philippinarum | reverse complement strand
TAATTGGGTTACTCTGACCTACATTTTATGCTTCAATGACTCTGGTTAAAGTTTGTGTTAAGGTTCATATCTGAGAAACTACATGTGGCACATCAGTCATCTTTGGTCAGTAGATGCGTCTTGGAGAGTCATGCTGCTTCGAATGATGATTGGGTCACACTGACCTACATTTTATGCTTCAATGACTCCAGTTAGAGTTTGTGTTAATGTTCATATCTGAGAAACTACATGTGGCACATCAATCATTCTTGGTCAGTGGATGTGTCTTGGAGAGTGATGCTGCTTCAGATGATAATTGGGTCACTTTGACCTACATTTTATGCTTCAATGACTCAGTTTAAAAATTGCGTTAAGGTTCATATCTGAGAATCTACATGTGGCACATCAACCATCTTTGGTTAGTTGATGTATTTTGGAGAGTGATGTTGCTTCAGATGATAATTGGGTTACTCTGACCTACATTTTATGCTTCAATGACTTGGGTTAAAGTTTGCATTAATGTTCATGTATGAGATACATCAATCTCATTAATGTTCATGTATGTGTTACATCAATCATCTGTGGTCTGTGGATGCGTCTTAGAGAGTCTTGCAGCTTCAGATGATAATTGGGTCACTTTGACCTACATTTTACACTTGACTGACTTTGGTTAAAAGTTTCCATAAATGTTTATATCTGAGATACTACACGTTACACATAATGATCTTACCGTTCAGTGGATGTACCTTCGACATTCATCTTTACATCTTTAGATTATATAAAGGTTATTTTTTCTTAACAGCAGGCGAGGGGATTAGCTGTCGTTTGCGACTGCTCCCACTTCTAGTTTTAAAAAGTGTTGGTTTTCTCGGCAAATGTTGCTGATGTGTGTACCAGATATCGCCATCTTTCAAAATATGCATCAGTGTTTTATCAAATTGTTTAATGTACACTTTAATCCCCTGAAGTACTCCAAAAAGGGATTGACTAAAAGACAGCCGATGAAATTTTCAAACTGAAAGTAGTATTATTTTTATCAATGCCAAATTAGCTCTATATTGTTAACGATGATAGGAAAATAGAAGACCTTTACAGCCCCAATTTATCTTTTTGACTATCTGAAGAGAAAGTAACATAGTTAGCATTATTTCTGGCAGAATATATATCTGACACCCCAAGTTCTCTTTTGTGACATTACAGACATTACATGTAAAAAGATCTATTTTTAGCTAATTATCATATTTGTCCCCCCCCCTGCATAGCAATATATATTATAAAGGGGCTCCCTGGGGATTTTATCTTAGGTTTCACTGCTTTTAAAGATTTTAACCAATTTCTTCAAGGTATGTATTTTTAGAATATTGTTGTCACTTCTGTACATAGCTGTGTAACAAAAGTGATGTGCCATCTAGAAGCATTTGAAAATTGGCAATAACTGGTACTCGACCAGTTGTGTTATAAATAGAAACACAGGAGGCATAAATGAATGCATGTAATGAAATCACTTCTTATTCACATGTGTATACTGTGTGTATATATGATGCTCAGATGAGCAAACTTTAAACAATAGGAGCAGAGAACTTAAAGACCATCTAGTTAAAAGGGGTTACAAAGCACACAAAGTGCAAAAAACAATTGAAAAGGTTTCAACTTTTAGAATGAAAACAGTTGTTACAATACCGAAATAAAAAGAAAAGGAACTCTCGAATCCCATTTGTTACGACTTTCCATCCACAACTTCCAAATTTGTCAGCTATTACACATGAATGCATGCCAGCCTTGCATGCGCCACCTAAAATGAAAGCCCTTTTCCCAGATCCACCACTTATATCTTTTCGCAGGCCCAAGAACTTGAAGGATATGCTCGTTAAGGCTAAACTAAAATCACCTGTAATAGGACAATTTAAGACCTGTCCAGACAAACAGTGTCTTTTGTGCAAATACAGTCTTACAACATCGACATTTGAGAGCACAGCAACTGGCGAGTAATTCAAACTTTTCGGCAATTTGTCCTGTAAATCAGAAAATGTGATATATATGATTACGTGTACGGTATGTCAACAGCAATATATTGGTGAAACAAAAAATTCACTAAATCTCCGTATTAATTTACATCGTAATCACATAAAGAAAAAGGAATTAACACAGGCAACGGCTGTCCATTTCAACAGCATAGGACATAGCTGGACAGACATGCAAGCTGTCGCAATTGACCAAAATAAATCTTGGAATGAGACAAAGCGACAAGCAAAAGAGCAGTTCTGGATGCAAAAAATTAAATCCAGCTTGAATATTAAAACCTGAATTTTGAGATGATTAAAATTCTAAGAGCAGCAGGAACTTTGTGTAAAAATTAAAAATAACACATTTTCCAATTGCAGATATTATTTCTTTCGGATTCACTACAATGTCTTCAATTATTGATTTTGTTAAATACTTTTAGATATACAGTAACTGACAAAAGTTTTTTCTTCATCTCCCTCCGGGCATTCATCTCGTATTACATTTGTGATAACCAGCGTCTACAATGTAGCTGTTGTTTTGGTTAGACTTTTTTGTACATAGTTTTTGTTTGATTTTATTCTTTATTTTTATTGTGTTTTGAAAAAGGCCCGGATAGGGGCTGAAATATTAACTGTATTATTTGTGTACTGCTCACTTTTGTCTATTGTTTGATGATATATATATAAAATATATTCATGGATCCATGAATATCCCCGAAAGGGTGAAACCGGTAGGATTTCTGAGATGGATTATAAATGTGTTTATTGTGATTACTGTGCGGGAACAACTTCCATTAACTAAAATGTGATTTTTGTGTTTTGTTTTTGAAATATTTTCTAAAAAATATTAGTGCATTTTCTACTTTTCTACGTTCTAATTTTTCACATAATATATATATATATATCAGATCTTTTAAGATTTTACATAAAAGTAAAACTTTACACTTCACTGAAATATTTTTATTTTTTTATACTGAAATGAATCATGATGTGTGAATAACTTCGAGAGTTGATTGTTTCGATTCACTGATTTTATTTTTTTTTTTTTATAAGCAGGATGTTAAAATTTCACTTTTATGATATGTTTCCAAATGCAGAAAAGTGTTCAATTTACTGTGTCAGATCTGTCTATCAGGTTTCTATGGGATATTGACTTAATAACAGGATGTAATGCAACATGAATTTATGTGTGGGGGTATATCTTACACAACAAAACAGTGACATTCCTCTCTCATCTCATCTGTTTTAAACAATAATTGCATATGGCAGCATGCAGTCACATTCTCCAGTGATTTACAAAATGTATATATTTTGCTTTTTTAAAGTGCTGAATTCATTACAAGAATAAAAGTAATTTTGGAGGATTTTATAGATGTGGAAAGGTGGCCAACTCACTCACAAACTGAATTAAGTCAGAAGGACTTTATGTAAAGTTTGTGAGTGAAAAGCCACTTTTACACATCCATAAACTCCTCCAAAATTATTTTTATTTCTTATAATTCCAATTCTTTGCACTTAAAACAATGTTATTACTGAATTTGACATTACCGTATACTGCACTATTTTACCTCATAGTTTATTCAAAGGCAATCAGCATTTAACTGAAAAATAACTTCTTTGTTTTTCATGACATTAACCAATGAAATTTGGCGTTGTATTTACAATTGGAATTATTCATAAGTTATCTTCTTTTCAGAATTCAAAATGGTGGCCTTTGCCAGGTTTGACAGGAAAAACATTTTTATTTGTTGTGATATGGCCTATAATTGTACACTGGTTATTTATGAGGAGAAGAAGGTATGTATGTATAGACAAATTATAGTAACTAATTTGAATCTGTTGCCATCACAATATTAATGGATAGAAAGTGAAAATGTAACATGTAACAATGGCAGGAGGATACCAAAGAAAAAAAAGACGTGTTAGGCCATACTGAATTCATTAATTGGTTCTCAGGCCATTTTTCATTGAAACAGATGAGGGAGGGAGGTGTTTTTATGCCCCCGCCGTTAGGCGACGGGGGCATTAAGTTTTACCCTTGTCCGTACGTCCGTACGTACGTAAGAAAATTTTCGTCAAGGATTTCTCAGCTTGTGTATGCAGTCATGATTTGATATTTGGTCTGAAGCTTTAGTATGGTGAGTTGTACCGTGTCTCCCCTTTCCAAGTTGGTAACTCATCTACTCTCTGGTTGACGACAACTTTGAATTTTTCCCATTATAGCCATATATTGAAATTTTTCGTCAAGGATTTCTCAGCTTGTGTATGCAGTAATGATTGATATTTGGTCTGAAGCTTTAGTATGATGAGTTGTACTGAGTCTCCCCTTTCCAAGTCCGTAACTCATCTACTTCCTGTTTGACGACAACTTTGAATTTTTCCCATTATAGCCATATATTGAAATTTTTCGTCAAGGATTTCTCAGCTTGTGTATGCAGGAATGATTTGATATTTGGTATGAAGCTTTGGTATGATGAGTTGTACTGTGTCTCCCCTTTTCAGGTCTGTCACTCATCTACTTCCTGTTTGCCGATATCTGTATGGCGGGGGCAACCGTGTCCCATGGACACATTTTCTTTTATTATTATTTTTTTTTAATTTGCCAAAAAATAGATGAGGCAGCTTTTTACTTTGTAAAAACCACGAAAAATGTAGTGAGGGAGGTGATTTTTGATGTTTATTTTATTGAAATGGCAAAAATAGGGTCAATGAGGGGCTTTTTTCAAGCATCAAAAGAGATGAGCAAGGGCCTGAGAATCAATTATTTTTATACCCCCGGCTCTATAGGAGAGGGGGGTATACTGTTTTACCCCTGTCTGTTCGTCCGTATGTCCATCCGTCCGTCTGTCCGTCCGGAACATCTTTTGTCAAGGATTTCTCAGCTTGTGTATGTAGTAATGATTTGATATTTGGTCTGAAGCTTTAGTATGATGAGTTGTATTGTATCTCTCCATTTCAAGTCGGTAACTCATCTACTTCCTGTTTGACGATAACTTCAATTTTTTTCCCATTATCTCTATATATTGAAATTTTTCGTCAAGGATTTCTCAGCTTGTGTATGTAGTAATGATTTGATATTTGGTCTGAAGCTTTAGAATGATGAGTTGTACTGTGTCTCCTATTTTCAGGTCCGTAACTCATCTATTTCCTATTTGACGATAACTTTGATTTTTTACCATTACAGCCTTTTATTGACATTTTTCGTCAAGGATATCTCGGCTTGTGTATGTAGTAATGATTTGATGTTTGGTCTGATGCTTTAGTATGATTAGTTTTATTGTTTCTCCCCTTTTAAAGTCCATAACTCATCTACTTCCTGTTTGATGGCATCTTTATTTATCACTGCAACTATGTCAATGCTTGTATTGTGTCCACACTTGTAGTATGTCCATGCTTGTATTATGTCCACATATACTTAACTTAGCATTGCCATATTGATTCAGGGTTCAATGAGCGGGGGTATAACTGGCTGCCATTCGGCGACAACACTTGTTTTTTCATGGCCTAAATATCAAAAATCAAAGTCCAGAGACATGACAAAAATAGAGTAAACAGAAAAACAATGAAAGGAGACATCCAAAAAATTGTCAGTTAGGCAACAATCCAGACAAAACAAAAAATTGCCAGTGGGGCAACAGTCCACAGACAAGACAAAAAATTGTCAGTTGGGCAACAGTTTACAGACAAGACAAAAAATTGCCAGTGGGGCAACAGTCCACAGACAAGACAAAAAATTGTCAGTTGGGCAACAGTCTACAGACAAGACCAAAAAATTGCCAGTTGGGCAACAGTCTACAGACAAGACAAAAAATTGCCAGTGGGGCAACAGTCCACAGACAAGACAAAAAAATGCCAGTTGGGCAACAGTCTACAGACAAGACAAAAAATTGCCAGTGGGGCAACAGTCTACAGACAAGACAAAAAAATGCCAGTGGGGCAACAGTCCACAGACAAGACAAAAAAATGCCAGTTGAGCAACAGTCTACAGACAAGACAGAAAATTGCCAGTTCGGCTACAGATCACAGACAAGACAAAAAAAATTTGAAATAGACAAAACAAAAATTGTAAAAAAAAATACAAGCCAAAGACAATGCAGGATATTATGAAAAGATTTAAAACCTTCAGACAAAAAAGGTATTTTACAATTATACTGACCTATCCATGATGAGTCTTTTCCAAACCCTTTGGGAAGTTTTGAGTTTGATTATTATTCCATAGTGCGACAGTGTTTTTCCAGCAGACTAGGCTCCTTGAGCTAGCTGGCAGTTTAGCGGCGAGCACTCCTTGACCCATCTTTCTTCTAAATTACGTTTTGTCTTATTCTTTCCTTTTCAAGATTGTGGTCTTGGAATTAGTGGTCTACCTTTTTTGGGTTTTATTTGAATGTTTAATATACTACAGGGAAACCAGATAGAGAAAGGGGAGGTTTGGGTACCCACAAACCAGTTTAACTCTACTGCTAGCTGTTGCTAGTGCCGGTACCAAGTCTGGCTAGCCCGAGTTCCTATCGTTATCTATGCTTGTCTTTTGTCATTTTATTGTTTTTCTTATGCAATTCCCTGGTTGATTGTGACATGTGATTGTAATGTTTGGCCGTTTTAAGTGTTTCCTGTTATCTTTCCTTCATTAATATATTATAAACCACTAACAGGTAAGGAAATAACCAAAAATTTTCAACCAACAGACAAAATAAGAAATTAACAAAAAATAAATATCCTACTGACAAAAGAATAAATTACTGAAAACAAGTTAACATCTTACTGTCAAAACATCTTAATGACCTGAAAATAGGCAAAAATTTTTAAAAAAATTTACCATTCTTACTGCGGATAACCTCTGACTTTACCCCTAGATCAATTGGAGTAGCACAAGGTAATTATCTGTTTCCAGGTAAACTGTCTTGTTTATAGGTCATTTTTGAGTAGAATTTGTCTTCACACTTTAGGAGTTTCATTTGCTAGGAGAAATCTATCAAACTGATTAAACTACTTCAAAGGGATTAAAATGATGAGAAAAGTTTGGGATAGTATCAGAGTTTTTTTCTATGGATTATAAAACACTTCAAAAAAATAGATTTTACTGGTCTAGGTTTTATAGAACCTGACTGTATTTCTTTTATTACTAGCAAAATAAGCAAAAACTTTGTGCCATCCTGAAAATATGAAGATTTATGGAGCAATTTTTGGGAAGGCTTTGTTGAGCCCTTAAGTGTAATCCTTACCTTAAATGTAATCCGATCACACTTAAGGTTAAGGACCACCCTTTAATGTAATCCCGGTTACTTTTACGGTTGCAGGACCTCCCTTAATTGCAACCGAACACAATTAAGGGAGTTAGTGTACATATGCCTGCAGTACCTACCATGATTGTAATCCCCGACTTAGTTTACAATTTGCAGCGCATTTAAGATAAGAAAACGTGTTCCGCCATAGCATGATTATTAGTCATATTTGTTTTAAATAGCCATCGTTACCATGGAAACAAAAAAGGACAGAGAAAAAGTGCCCAGAATTGTTTCAAAGTATTATACAAAAGAAATGTTAAAATTGTTCTAAAGCTTTCAATTCCATAAAACGGAAAAGTAGGCGGAATTGTATGAAAATGATAGAAATTCTGACTTTTAAACAATATTTTTAACCAGACTCAAACTAGCGACCAATTTCTAACGAACAATTTTCTAAAACCCAAAAATTAAAGGCAAACCGAAAAGAACCATAATGCATATTATTTCTAGAGACCAATTTTTGTTTTTTTATTCTAATACCATAATTGCTAGCGTTTTCTTGGGGATAAATCAAGTAGCTAAGAATCGCTTGAAAATGTACAGACAGGGTGTTAAAAGATTTGTTGACACTATTCTGAGGGTTAAAATTTTTAATGACAACCGTTGTAATGGAATCGAAAAATGAGGGAAGGAAGGATCTTTTTCGGGACTCCATGATTAGTTGTCTTATTCAACGTGCTGATTTGGGATTAACCCGTAACAATACCCATGATAAACGGAATAGGAATTTTCATTTTTCGGGATCAGGATTAAGTCATTTATTTAGTGGAGACATCGGGATTTTGTCATTATTTTCACTTAAATCTGATATCAGATCCCCTCCTTCCCCCTCTAAAAGAATGGGATGATAAAAAAAACAGTCAGGATTAACATTTACAGGAAAGGTGACCAGGATGGGTTGTCTTATGTTACCTCGAATCACAAAATCACTATCTGCATGCGACTCCATCCGACTTACTACTTCATTCTAAGAACAATCAGACAGCAAGAAAATAAATACTTTCTTTTATCGGGTCAGACTGTTTCTCATCGATACTGGGATTTGTACGGATATTCCTGATGCTTAATTGCCAAATCCTGCAGAGACTTTCCGGTATGATGCTACTGTTGTTCAATATTGTGGATGATACGACATCTCTACAAATCTTTTTAAATGCAGTTTTGTCAGAAACATAAATTCCAGAGATTCGAAGCTACGGGAAGTATTGTGATATATCGTGTCTACTCCGACGCTATCAATATTGGTGCAAAATTCAAATCGTATAAGACTAGAATTCAAATATCTCACTATTTCCACGTATCGTCAATGAACTTAATATATTTGCATATCTCAGCGAACACGTTTTCTTATCTTATATGTGCTGCAAATTGTAAACTAATTTCGAGGGATTACAATTACCGTAGGTTCTGTAGGCATATGTACACTATCTCCCTTAATTGCAATCGGTTACAATTAAGGGAGGTCCTGCAACTGTAAATGTAACCGGGATTACATTAAAGGGTGGTCCTTAACCTTAAGTGTAATTGGATTACATTTAAGGTAAGGATTACACTTAAGGGCTCAACAAGGCTTATTTACAGTAAATTAATATAAAGGCATTTTGCAGTTTAATTCATAAACAGATTTCCTTCTTTTTTTCCTTTTTTTCGGATAAAACCATAATGACATTACACCACTCTACTGTAATATGCTAATACTTTTTGTTACATGTACATGATGTAATTAGAACATATCTATTTAGAATAAGAAATAAATAAGGCAAAAAAGTTTGATACCACCCCCAGGTATCACTCATTTGTATTGTCAAGTTTTCTTTCTGTATCAATCAACTAATCACTTTGAAGTTATTTAATCAGTTTGATAGAATTTTTGTAGGTAATGAAACTGGTCAGCTGAGAAGGTGAGCTGTTTTTTAAAGTGTGTTCAGTATGAATCAATTTCCCTTCAGGGTTTGGAAACTAGTTTTTAGAGTTGCAATTCAATTATGGGTAAAGCTAGAGGTTATCTGCAGTAAATCTACATGTAAAAAAAATAGATTATGGAAGAATTTTTTTTTAAAAAGTCAAATACACACACCAGTCAAACAATAAATTAATTTTATTTTTAATCTATATTAGGGCTGTTCCAGAAAAATTGGTCTGGGACCCTTTGAAGGCACTTCATATAAATTGCTATGGGTGGTTGTGTTTTCTTCATCCTTTTGTATTGCACATATGGGGAAGAATTCTATGGGTGGTGGGGGTCGATAAAAAGTGCCTTCAAACCCCCCATGTCAATTTTTCTGGAACAGCCCTTAATGATATTGGAGAAAGTCTTACATCTCTTAGTCGATTGTTTGCTGATGATACTTCCTTGGTTATTCAAGTTCGGATGTTAACGAAATAAATTTAGTAATAAATCGAGATTTAGTCAAATTAAATCAATGGTCAGAGAAATGGAAAATGTCGTTTAATCCAGATAAAATGGATATAATGATATTTTCTAATTTAGACGAAATGGATTTATTTGATTTTAGATTTAATAACCAATCAATATCTTTATCATCTAGTCATAAACATTTAGGAGTTACCTTTTCGAGTGATGGGAAATGGAATGTTCATATTGATAATATACAATGTAGCTAGAAGTATTTCTCAGCACTTAGGGATGTTAAGAAAACTTAAATATAGCCTTGGTAGGGAAAATCTTGAGAAAATATATCTTACTTATATACGTCCTCTTTTCCAATATGCCTGTGAAGTTTGGGATAATTGTGGAATTTTAAATTCAGATAGAATAGAAAAACTTCAGTTAGAGTCTGCTAGAATTGTTACTGGATTACCAATATTTACAAAAACTGAATATCTGTATTTAGAAACTGCTTGGGAAAGTCTGATTAGTAGACGCAATCAAAGGAAATTGCGTTTATTTTACAATATTTTCAATAACAGAGCTCCAAGCTATCTATTTAATCTTATCCCTCCTACTATACAAAGTACAACCGTTTATCCTTTGAGAAATAGAAATGATTTAATAATCTCATTTTGTCGACTTTCTCTGACTGAATCGTCATTCGTTCCGTCTACTGTTAGAGAGTGGAATAAACTTGACCTATCTCTCCGAAATCTAGATAACATTGCTAAATTCCGTACAGCCTTAAAAAGGAAATTTAATACTCGAGACACTATCCCTCCGAAATATTACTCTTATGTCCTTGAAAATTAAATGTGATTTTAACTCAGATTCGATGTCATGCTTCATTCTTAAATTATGATTTGTTCAGAGTCAATATTATTGCTAATGCATCTTGTGCATGTGGTGCTCCTTGTGAGGATGCACAACATTTTTTCTTTCAATGCAAACTGTATGATAATTCTCGTAACGAATTGTTATTATATTTAAGACAACTTAATGTTCCTATTAATTTACTACTAGGAACATGTGGTAGTTCTCAATTAAGCTATGATGAAAATTGTGGTATCTTCAGACAGGTGTATAAATTTATAAAGTCATCAAAGAGATTCCTCATTGTATAGTATACTGTAATTAAGAGACATCTGAATCAATCCATTCACTCATAAAACTGTGTATAAACAAGTTTTGATCTTTTACTATTTTGACTGTACTATGTAATACTTTTTTTTTTCTCTTTTTTTAAGTCTTACTTAAAACATATGTATCTGTGCATGCTTTCTATATTTATATAAAAATCAATATTGTTATTATATAAGGAGAGGACTTCATAAGTTGGAAAAACTTGTGTCTTATCCTTTTTGTTTATGAGCAAATAAAATAATTATAAACTAAATAAATTAATAACTACCAACTCAAAATCCCATAGAAAAAACGAGAAAAGACAAGACAGTCATTATTGTTTTTTAATTTCTGGTTAGGGCCACAATAAAAATATTCATAGAAATCATCCAAATGAAATAAGATTACTGTAAGCTTTTTCTTTCTTCAATGAATTATTTAGCACCATGCATATTTGTGATTCATTTACATAATGTATATATTTATGTATATACACAAATATGCTAAAACAGCTTGGAGCTTTTGTCCACACTACCGGCCTTCATCAGAATGTTTTAACGTTACAATAATGCACAAGGAAACAACAGTGACGTTAGTGTAAAGCAAAAGACACAATGAAACGACAGAAGTTATTGAACAAAATAATAAATAATAAATGTAGCTAAAAATAATAAATAAATGAATAGATGAAAATAAAATGTATATGTATATGATTCTGAAAAACAACAAAAGTCTACACTAGACTAATTTTTACCTGAATTTCAAGGTAAAGGTAGAAAAATCAAATTCTGATCAAACAGAAAATTACAGACATACATGCAGTGAACATTCAAGTATCTTGGCTCATCATGGCTTTGATCGCATGCTTCAACAAATTATGTGGTTCATTTATATGTGATTAACCATGGGATATTGAAAATTTGTGTGATGATAATTCTGTTTGAAATTCGAGACACAGATAAAATCCACTATATTTGTGATCCCACATGTTATGTTGAAAGTTCAAGATGGCCCCCATGGCAAAATGAAAATCTCTCCTATTAAAATATGTGTTTTGTTTTATGTATAATGTTCAAATAAGGCAGCTCTAAATGTAACTTGTTGTACATTTCAGAGAAAGATGAAGACTGTCTGAGAGAAGAACTTATAATTAAAACAATCCGGTTGTTATCTTTGATCTCTTAATTATTTTACCATTTGATATGGACATGATGATGTTCGTCAACTGTTACTAGTCCATTACAATCAATATTGTTATAATTAATTGTACAATACTTTTAATCAGTTGATGTTATGGGTTGTTTTATATCTCCAACATAAGGTTAATGTACTTAAATTATTTTTATATATTTCAATTCAAAGAATCCTGATAGAACTTCTTACTGTTTTTATTTTACAGTATTTTCATCCTTTTTTCTGCAAACAATATAACTCAGTCTACTACATACCTTGTCTGCTGATAAAATTCTATTCAAATTCGAATAATTAGCTATGATTTATTTTTGCAATACTTTCATAGTTGTGAAGATCGGGAAAATAAATGACTCTTGAAAATGGCTTGGTTTTCAGTAATACCAATGAAGTTCAGGCCCCGATGTAACATTTCAAAATATGTGTGTTAATTAAGGAGGTTCACTCCTCATGTTTTGGATTTTTTGTCAGATTTTCGGAATCATCTGGTTTTATCCATTTGAAAACATTATAATTTTTTTCTCATCTTCCCCCTTATTTTTTTTTTCCATAATTTCATTTTGTACATCTGTGAGCATTCTTCAAAAATTTCTTTGAATTCTATTTATTTTGTCACATTCATTAATGGTGAAACCTTGCTAATGTTAATCCTATGAAAAATCAGAGGAGTTTAGTTTCCCACCAAATTTTCAATCACTTAAATCTCAAAAACGAGACCATCAACATATCAGTTTTTTCACTAAAATTACTCATCTAACAAAAAATCATGTTTATTTGAAATCCTATTTATTTTCAAATTGAGTAGCTAGCCCCCTTAAGGGAGTACGAGTGTCAGAAATTTTGTAATTAGAATTAAAATTCTGACATTATATATCGGAACCCTTACGGTTCTCTGGTTTAAGTCGAATTTTCTATTCCATCGGCTCGATGTTACCTTTTTTACAGGTGAAAATAAACTCACCCAACACGTGACCTATCCATATAAATAGGTGTGTAGTACAGGTGTGCTTTCTCTTTTTATTTCAAGGCTCGATTGTTACAACAGCTCTAATAGAAACATGACTCATGTTTAAGAGTTGTTTTAGAAGTTACAAGAATCTTGTAATTTCACAGTCTTGAAAATAAGATCGAGTATTTTGTCAAATATGCGATGAAACATCGTTGACAAAATATACATAATCTGAATCAGATTACTCGATAAATACACGTGTACACTGCACGATTGACAGCTGTATCTGTCGGTGTTTATGCTGTTAAAATGGTTAAACAGCAATTAAATT
>MJUU01042013.1:20342-47331 GCA_002080025.1 Modiolus philippinarum | reverse complement strand
TATCCTGCAATGGTGGTATTTACTAGACGAATACGACCCTACGAATATTTTTTTCGTATTCGTAGGGTAGACTGGTAACCGGACCGCCAATTTGAACGAAGAAAAGACAGGCGACTGGTTTGAAAACCTCCAATACTTTGACGTCACAGTATAAATTCTCTTATGACGTCAGGGATTATACCAAAATGGCCGAAGTTGTTTACTGTCTTCCTGGTCCCGCTTCAAAAAGAAAATGAAGTTTTAAATGGGGTTTAAATGATTGCAGGATAAAAACAATATACGTACATTGTCGGAAATATAAAATTTATTTGTACTCGCTGCGAAACAGGCGAGAAATGCTCGGTAAACCTCGCATTTCTACCTGTTTCTAAAGCTCGTCAAATAAATTTTATATTTTCCGACAATGTACATATATTGTATATGTATTATCATATATATCGATACAACGCAAGCTTATCGTGATACGTATCGATACGTATCGTCTTCTGATTTCTCAATTTGATTACATTTTTAAATCTCCTTCTTTTAACTATTTTTCTTAAATAAAATAGTAAAATATTGTTAAGTGAGACAAGAGTGCTCATTTTCATTTTATTAAATACATTTGTATGTCGTTTATCTGACTTTTCCGTACCAAAATAACAAAATTTCAATCATTTGGTGGTACTGATTCTAAAATTTCAGGAGAAATCAGGAAACGATACGTATCGATGCGTTGAATTTTGTACCGGTGTACCGAATTCGTTGAAAAATACCGCGATATATCGGTATACAGGTGTGTCGTTCCCATTTTAACTTCCTAAATATTAGTAAATGGGGACGTGCGGCAAATTTGGGCGCTTTTTTATTCAAATTCTAATATTTATTTGATACTCATATTTGCATTTTGTATGAATATTTGGGTATATTTCTATCTCACCTGATATTTATTTGGGCAGTCTTTTCCAGATGGTATCAAAATTAGAAGATGAATGAAAAGTAATAAATTGTATTGTGAATCAACAATTTTAATGTGTCAGATTTTAGGATTTCCCCCTTCTCATCTAAAAATACACCGAATTCCTATTTTATGGGTGGCTACATTATGACAGTATTTAATCGGGTATGGATTTTGATGATAGAATGTATTCTAGTATTAATTCGGGTACTTATTTATGATCCCCAGCTGCACGTCCCGTACATTTTACTAGAGATCGAGTTTATCCCCTTGGGTATCGTTACACCACTTCACCACACTGTTTTGAATCTAGGTGTATCTTAACAATTGGACTTTCCCGAAATTACTTGACCATTAACCACTTGGAAAAAAATAGTAATAGCTTTGTTTTGCTAGAAGCTCAGAAGGCTGATATAAGTGTGGAAGTAATAATCTGTTATAACTTAACCGAATTACGTCGTTTTTACAAAATGAATTTGTAAACTCGACAATGCTAAATAACTAAGATATTATCCTTATTTTTATATTGGCCGAGTTCCCATTCCTAGAACTAAATTTCCCGAATTTGATGTTGTAATTTGCCAGACGCCAAATTTCATTTATCTGACCAAGGTTGCCATATATACAGTAGAACTTCGATGGCTCGAACTGCAATAGCTCGAACACCATGGATGTCTCGAACCGATTTTCTGGTCCCTTTGTTCAACTTTAAACATAGTTAAACCTCAATAACTCGAACACCCCTCTGGCTCGAACTGTTTTCATCGGTCCCTTGGGTGTTCGAGCCATCGAAGTTCGACTGTATATGCATGTTAAACTATTGCCGTGAAGAAAAATATTGTCATGAGGTGAAGACAACTTGACTTTGGGGTTGTGAGATAACTGCATGACAAATTAAGCGAATGTGTAAAGGGCCATTTATTTGTGAGAGGTTTTGATCAAGATCTACATGCATTACATAGAAATGAATATATTTGAATTTGGCAGAAAAACCTTATCACTCTTCTGCATTGTCATTAAAATCCGCATTAAACAAATGTGCTAATAAATACACCGCCCCTTCGACCTTCGACCGATGGCAACACCAATACAGAAATCAACACGTAATAAGGGAGAAAACATTTGATTTTTAGGGGCAAGGAAGGAACATCTGGATATTTTATCAAGCAATCTTTGAGCCTGACAATTTTTTTCTTACTGGAAGAATCCCTCTTTGTTTTTTGGTCTAAGCCAGGAATTTTGCTTCATTTTTGTCATCCTGGTTATTTTTTCAGTTACCTCCTGTCCTGATAATTTTTATTCATCAAATGTCTGATTCAGGAAACTTATTTACAAGAAATAACATTGTCAACACTCAGTTTTACATCCTGACTGATAACTTTTTTATACGACCGCAAAGATTTTGCGGTCGTATTGTGGTATGGCGCAGTAGTCGGCGTCGGCGTCTGTGGCCAGCATAATTTTGTTTCTAGTGGACGGATCATCTTCAAATTTCAGTATGTGGTTTCTTGGCATGAGGGCAATCCCGGGTTTTAATTTTGGGTTTGTGGCCCAACCCGTTTCAGAAAAAGGGGCCAAAAGGGGTAAAATTGGGTATTTTTGTGTCTGTGGACAGCATAGCTTTGGTTCCATTGAACAGATTGTTTTCAAATTTTAGTATGATGTTTTTTGGCATATGCTTTAGCCCAGGCTATAATTTTATGTTCTGGGCCCCGCCTGTTTTAGAAAAAGGGGCCAAAGGGGGTTAAATTGGTTGTTTTCACATATTTGAATGTAGAATCTTTATTATTTATCGGATTTTGATGGGGTTTCTTTCAGTCAACTCCTTAGAAAATTTCCAATCTGAGTTATGCAACGGATTTCACGTGACATGTGCCGTTCACGAGATAAATGGTGCCCAAAAAGGGCGAATTTCAAAAATTTCATTTTTTTATTTTTAGTCCGATTTTGATGCAATTTTTTCCAAAGGATTCCTGATGAAAAATTGTCATAGCGCTCTACTATTAGATTTTTGGTTACTCTTTTCCTTACCCAGCAAGAGGGGCCGAAGGGTGCCAAAACCATAAATTAACAAATAGCCTAAAATTTTTTTCTCTGGATACCTCTTGATGTAAGCTTTCAGTAGTATGTCAACGGATTTGGCGTAAATCTTACCGTTTCCGAGCTATAAGGGTTCAAGGGGTCACAACTGCAAATTTGCAGATTGCCTGAAATTTTTATTTTTCATCGGATTTCGATGGGAATTTTTTCTTTGCATTCCTCTTGATACAAGCTTTCAGTAGTGTTTCAACGGATTTGGCGTCGCTCTTACCGTTTCCGAGCTATGATGGACCGAAGGGGCCAAAATCGTAAATTTACAGATGATCAAAAATTTTATTTTTCATCGGATTTCGATGGGATTTTTTTCTTTGGATTCTTCTTGATGTAAGCTTTCAGTAGTATGTCAACGGATTTGGCGTAAATCTTACCGTTTCCGAGCTATAAGGGTTCAAGGGGTCACAACTGCAAATTTGCAGATTGCCTGAAATTTTTATTTTTCATCGGATTTCGATGGGAATTTTTTCTTTGCATTCCTCTTGATACAAGCTTTCAGTAGTGTTTCAACGGATTTGGCGCAGCTCTTAACGTTTCCGTGCTATAAGGGGTCACATGGGCCAAAACTGCAAATTTGCAGATTACCTAAAATTTTTATTTTTCATCGCATTTTGATTGGATTTTTTCTTTGGATTCCTCTTGATATAAGCTTTCAGCAGTATACCAATGGATTTGGCGAAGCTCTTGCGTTTCCGAGCTATAAAGGGTCAAAGAGAAATCATAAGGAGTCATAAGGGCTAATTTTTATTTTCCCTAGTTTGTGTCCAGCTATAACTGGGTGAATCTTCTTATTGCGTCCATCTAATTATTGGGTCAAGCTCTTTCGTATGTCCATACTCACTTTAAATTACACTTTTTCAAATATCAGTGGACGACATGCTACGGTCGTATCATGCTGCGCTCGGCGTAGCCCTTTATCATATTTTAGTATGATGTTTCTTGGCACATGCTTAAGCCAAGGTTATAATTTTATGTTCCTGGCCCCGCCCGTTTTAGAAAAAGGGGCCAAAAGGGGTTAAATTGGGTGTTTTCACATATATGACTGTAGAATCTTTATTATTTATCGGATTATGATGGGGTTTCTTTTAGTGTAATCCTTCGAAAATTTCCAATCTGGAGTAAGCAATTGGATTTCACGTGCATGTACCATTCACGAGATAAATGGGGCCCAAAGGGGCAAATTTCAAAAATTTTAATTTTTTTTAGTCCCATTTTGATCCAGTTTTTATACGACCGCAAAAATTTTGCGGTCGTATAATGGTATGGTGTTAGCGTCGTCGGCGTCGGCGTTGGCGTTGGCAACGGCGTCGGCGTTTGTGGACAGCCTAACTTTGTTTCTAGTGGACGGATCATTATGAAATTTTAGTATGATTGTGACAGGGTGATATTTGATTCATAAAATCAAATATCTGATAGTATTTATATTTATTAATATAGCATCCTGTAGCTTTTAATTAGTTTTATTTATAATTAGTAATTAGAATATTATACTTAATTATGGTTTTCTTAGTAGTTTTCTATATTCTATAATTTCCCTTTACATAGCCTCTTTTCATGATGTCATTTTTGGTGGGAAATTTCTAGTATTCTCATTGGTCTATCTCACAAGAAGTTAAGATTCAAAGGTTGACTCTTTGTTCAGATTGTGAAGGTTTAGGACATGAAAATTTGATCTTGAGATTTGACAGTCTATGTTGTCTACAAATCTGAAATTATACTTTGAATTTACGATATTATCTTCTGGATGCTTCATTTTCTTGATCAGGTCAGTTATTTTCCTGTTAATAACCAAAACTAATATTTTATCATGTAATAATGGTGAATGACAGATGAATGAATGGAATGAATGAATGTGGATAGAGAAAGTGATTAAACAATATTAAAACATATTTAAATCATAACTTTTATTATATAAATAGTTCAATATTAATATAAACTATCTAAAATCATATAAAACAGTCAATTTTCATAAATATATAGGTTTTGAATAATTCAGTGCATATAGCATATGCAGAGATTTAAATATAATAAACTTATAGAGAGTAAATGCTACATAGAGTTTAAAATGGATTAATATAATCAATCGGTATGATTAGTATGTTTCGAACACATAGTTCAGACTATATTTTTATTTGTATATATTGAAATGTACTATTTATATGTAAAATATATAAGTCCGGAATTGTGGACTTTATTTTATTCAGGATGTAGAATATAGCCAGCACTAATGTTTATTTTGAGTACTGCTGGAGGTTCCAATATGTGTATAGATGTATACCTATATAACAGATATATGGTAAGAATCAGGGTTCTGTATTTTATTCCTTATTTTTAGTTCGCATGCTGTTTGCATGTATTTTTGTTATTATTATTTATGTTATTTACTTTATATAAGATTTAGTCACAGCAATAGTATTAGTAAATTATTATGGATATTTTCATAACTGAGATATATGGAAGTAGATATACATACTATTGAGATTATATAGTTTCATGGAGATATGAAGTATAATTTATATTATTTTCATTAGCATTCTGATATTGTATTTTAATCTTACTTTACTTAGGAATATTTTTGAGTTATTCCCCTTAGTACAGGTTCTTCCAAAAGTCCAATTCCGGAACGTTCCGGGTATTAGAATGGCGGGTCAAAGAGGTCAAACGGGGTAATGTATGAGGGCAAAGGGAATAAATTCTTCTATCAATATATGAAAGGTGTTTATGATTTGAAAGTAGCAGAACATGTCATAAATCAACATTTTATCCCAGGCGGGTCATTTCCAACCAATTTATTTTAGATCAAGAAAATAAATAGGAGTATTCCTTGATTACGCTCAACTGACGTCAGGTACCAGTTTCCAGTAGATTCGGGGTAAGATGTCGACAATTACCCAAAAATCTGAAAGTGGAATATCGTCCATTGTATAGTAGCTGTGACAAATAAACTCTATATTTATAGGGTATTCCAACGTCTATATAATAAATACTCGAACCTTAGACCTGTTCCTTTGTTTATGAGCCCACTAGAAACTGCAAAACTGGCGCCCACGAGATTTGGATACACCCTTTGGAGCCTCGTAGTATTTGGTGTTTAGCTGAACCGGAAGTGCACTTTTCACGGGAATTCCCTTTGACAGATGTAAACATTAGGTACAACATTGACATTTTGCTGCATGGATTTCAAGAATCATTGACAGAATTACAGATTGGATGGTGAGGAAATATACTGTGTTACATGTTATATATGTTTGTCTTTTGTTTTGTGTAATATCTGTGTGAAAAACTTAGTTGAGTTAGCAAATTGTTGAAATCCAGAAATTGAAAACATGTTTTGAGACAGTGGTACATACTTAGTATAAAAGTTTTGTAACTTGATACATTGAATTAGTATTGACTTAGTTGAGGAGTAGTACTAAGATTATATATTTAAACAGTGACGTCACATATTTTTGTCACATTTTTTGAGTTCTTTGACTTTGTGAATTTACAGTAATATTTTGTGCATTTCTTTTGTAAACTTGCACATAGTTTGCTGTCATTTACAGTCAAACAACACCTTGCTACTCATTGTTTATGTGTATTGTGTTTATGTGAATGTGTATGTAGACATGGGCTATATCCTGATTTTTCCCCGTAAGGGGAAGAATTTCCAACTGATTATCTTTTAACCATATTTCATATTTAGAGATGTTTCATGAATAAAAGAAAGATTTTATGCGTTTAAAAAATATATATATGGTTACGAGAAAGAATTGTTCTCAATGACATAAATGGACAGTGATATAAAGAAACGTTCTACATTCAAGACAATGTCCATAGTGTTATAAAGAAATATCAATTTTCTCCCGTCACCTGGTCCTCATTCTTCCCCTTAATCTGAAAAATATAGTATTTCTTTGCGTATACCCCCAAAAATGTCCAAGCCCCTTTTTTCTTGAAGATATCCCCAAAGAAAACCCTTTCAGACACTTGGATATTCAGGCACTTTTTTTTATTTTGGATCAATATTATTATATACTGATCGTGAAAACTGTCCTATATATATGTTCCTGATTCTTCCCCGTACTTCTTTAAAACACTGTCTTATATATGTGATCCTGATTCTTCCCCGTACTTCTTTAAAACACTGTCTTATATATATGATCCTGATTCTTCCCCGTACTTCTTTAAAACACCGTCTTATATATATATGATCCTGATTCTTCCCCGTACTTCTTTAAAACACTGTCTTATATATGTGTTCATGATTCTTCCTCGATTGTCATTTTCAGGATCAGTATATAATAATATTGATCCAAAATAAAAAAAAGTGCCTGAATATCCAAGTGTCTGAAAGGGTTTTCTTTGGGGATACAGTACAGCCAGAGACTTACCATGATAAATCACTGTGATAGACATATCACTCTAAATTTTTAAATGAAGATATCTTTTTTCCCGATTGACTTATCCACATAATTTCTTTTGCATATCAAGTGGTAGAGTGCATCACTCTAAATGCAAAAGAAAGCTTGCTGATAGCTATAGATTAAACAGGAAATAAAATATACACATTTCACTAAGCAGAGTGATACGTCTAACACAGTGATTTATCATGGTAAGTCTCTGGCTGTACTGTATCTTCAAGAAAAAAGGGGCTTGGACATCTTTGGGGGGTATACGCAAAGAAATACTATATTTTTCAGATTATTTCAGATTATATTTTTGATGACGGGGAAGAATCAGGAATATACATACAAAAAATGTATATATGATCCTGATTCTTCCCCGTGCTTTATAAGTTCATTAAATGTCTAGAACACGTGAACTTCCAATATACCCTTTTCCGTCTTAAGTTGAATGTTTTAAAATACACTGTTTTAAAGAAGTACGGGGAAGAATCAGGAACTGTCTTATATATATGATCCTGATTCTTCCCCGTACTTCTTTAAAACCCTGTCTTATATATATGATCCTGATTCTTCCCCGTACTTCTTTAAAACACTGTCTTATATATATGTTCCTGATTCTTCCCCGTACTTCATACTTCTTTAAAACACTGTCCTATATATATGTTCCTGATTCTTCCCCGTACTTCTTTAAAACACTGTCTTATATATATGTTCCTGATTCTTCCCCGTACTTCTTTAAAACAGTCTCTTATATATATGTTCCTGATTCTTCCCCGTACCTATTTAAAACACTGTATTATATATATGTTCCTGATTCTTCCCCCTGTACTTCTTTAAAACACTGTCTTAAATATTTTTTCCTGATTCTTCCCCATAACTTCTTTAAAACACTGTCTTATATATATATTCCTGATTCTTCCCCGTACTTCTATAAAACACTGTCTTATATATATGATCCTGATTCTTCCCCGTTCTACTTTAAAACACTGTCTTATATATGATCCTGATTCTTCCCCTTACTTCTTTAAAACACTGTCTTATATATATGATCCTGATTCTTCCCCGTACTTCTTTAAAACATGATCCCGATTCTTCCCCGTACTTCTTTAAAACATGATCCTGATTCTTCCCCGTACTTCTTTAAAACACTGTCTTATATATATGATCCTGAGTTTCTCAGTACTTCTTTAAAACATATGTGTTTTAAAACATTCAACTTAAGATGGAAAAGGGTGTATTGGAAGTTATACAGTCTAAACTTCGATTTTCATTTCATGTGTTTTGCCTTTCAAAACAAAACAAAAAAGGGAATAACACTAATATTCCCCTCCTTCTACGGGGATCATACCGATCATACCAATTGTCAAAATATTCCTTGCACCTTTTCTCCGTCTTACGTCCGAGAGGCAACATATTTATCCGTTCACGTGTTTTAGACATTTATGAACTTATAAGTATTAGGATCAGTATATTAGACACTTTTTAGAGGCTGATAAAAATCATGGGGAAGAATCAGGATCATATATATGTATATTCCTGATTCTTCCCCGTCATCAAGATACTTTATATTAGGCAGTTATTTTTAAAAAAGTACGGGGTAGAATCAGGATCATATATATAAGACAGTTTTTTTTAAAAAGTACGGGGAAGAATCAGGAACATATATATAAGACAGTGTTTTAAAGAAGTGCGGGGAAGAATAAGGATCATATATATAAGACAGTGTTTTAAATGAAGTACGGATAAGAATCAGGATCATATATATTATACAGTGTTTTAAAGAAGTACGAGATAGAATCAGAATATGTACTGGGAAGAATCATGACCATGCTTTGTTTCAAAGGAAAATCTTTTCTTTATTCATTTTTTAGATTTAGCGCTGATCAGTGATATTATTTCAATGTGATTTTAATCTTCCCCGAAAAAGTAGTTTACGGGGGAAAAATCAGGATATAGCCTAGACATGTTTAGTATTGTTTAGTATTGTAGATTGTACTTTTTGTGTACATGTATGTCAGTCACATGTGTTTGTGTTTGTACACTTGTATTTTTGTTTGTGACATTAGTATTTGTACTCTGTGTTTATAAGTGTATGTGTACTTATGTGTTTATAAATTTTTATTTATTGAAATAATTTAAAAACACTTTATTTGATAACATCTGATTTAAATAGGGTATAATTAGGCACTGCGTAATTAGGTGTATGTGTCGGTGAATGTAACATGTATGAGTATTAATTTGAGTGACTGATCCTTGCCTATATTAGAATCCCATTATACTAACGTCTCTTTAGTAACTGGAGTATATGTGGTGAACTTGATTTCGCATATTTGCTTTGAGTTTGAACTTTTTGTGACCTACTAAAGTATTTTGAGTTGTACTTTTGTCTTTGAGTAACTATCCTTTGGTGATCTTTACTTGGTAGTACTAGTTGTTTACATTGATTAAATATTTGGGTAGTGTAGTATATATTTGATTAATTGTAGAGTAAATAAATATTATATACCCCCGCCCCCCCCATTTTGAGGTACAGCAGTATTACAGAGAAGACGATTAGTTAGTTAGTTAGTAATTAATTAGTATAGTAAGTTATTGCGAGACATACATGTACATAAGTATAAAGCGAGACATTAACATTGGTACATGAGCAAAGAGTGACATTGATTTACTGTAAACTCTAGACACATTTCTTGGTGAGACTTATATATTGTAGAATACCGAAATATTGTAGAATACCAATATTTTGTAGAATACCGATATATTGTTCAGACATACAAGTGCGTACAATTAACTGTAAAGCCAAATGAGTAACAGGTGCACATATTGAGTGAGATACAGGTAATATATATATACATACAGTTTATAAAGTAAAAAGCGATTTAGATTATAGAACTTTGTCATTGTGTATTTATACTTGTGTGATGTAGTTGTTTAATAATATATTTTATATATACTGAATTACATTTGCCTATTATGATTGTTTGAATTAATCTTGTATATTGTACATATTTTCTTTTTCTTTCAGATTTACATTAATTTATTACATTTATTTATTGTTTATCTAGGAACATTTTGTTTCTTGTTTCAGATATGAATTAATTTACTGTTTTTCTTCAACAGGTTTAAATTAATTTCACGATTTCTTTAGTATTTACAGGTGAAATTAATCTTTTCATTTTTTATTGTATTTCAGTATTGTACTTTTATTTTGATTGTAGATTACTTTTGTTTTGTGACTTTGTTTATTTCTTTTGTATAGGTAAATTAACATTTGTAGTTTGACTTTTTATTTGATTGTAGGGGAGATAACTCTTACTCTTTATTTACTTGTAGGTAGTTTATTATATTTTCTTTTTATTCAAGGGAGATAATTCTTATTTCTCATTTTCTATTATTTTGTAGATTTGTATTTTCTTTTCTTTCAGGGGAGATAATCCAAATATTTTGTTTTTCATTTAGGATATTTTATTGATATTTTGTTTTCTTTTGATTAGAAATGACGTTGTTTTCTGTTTTCTTTCAGACATATTGAACTAACGTGTTTAATTATTTTCAGATTATCACTTATTTTGATTCTTTTCTTTGTAAATTGAGATATGTGATACTTAACTTATTTATTTCAGATTATTCACACATATTTTTATTTTTTTTGATAGACATATTTACACTTGCATTTGGACTTGATTTCTTTTCCAGGTTCAGAATTATATTTTGATTTTGTATTTTTATATTGTTTTCAGGTACTTATTTGTTTGTACTTGATTTATTGTAGTTGTGAATATATTAGATTTCAGATTTTGGACTTGATTATTTTGACCGCAATTCATATTTTGTAGGACTTGGTGTTTTACACTTGAGTTTTATGTCCTAGATTATATATTGATTTTATCTTGTAGAACCATTTTGATATCGGCATGTGATTTTGTATTTGAATTTTTCATATTTTAGGTTGTGATTTCTTTTTTTAGAATTTTCAGATTATTTCTGGAGATATTGTGATATTTTGTTTATCATTTTCTATATTGTACTTGTATTTATTTTACAGGTTGATAATTTGACCTTTCATCTGTTGATATTTGATATTTGAATTTTCAGATTTTGTATTCAAATTTTGATTTTTGCTTTTCATTTGTAGATAATATTTCTTTATTTCATTTTCACTTTTTCATTTATTTAAATATTTGGATATTATATCTTTATTTCAGATATCCCATATTGTCATGTACTGATACTTGATTATTTCATTTTGTATATTACAGGTACTTTGTATTTTTCAGTATACTTTGTTGTAGATTTTTAATTTATAGTTGTATATAGTACTACATTTATACATTACCATGGCTCAACTAGAAGATTTTGAGAAAGCCTTAAAGGAAGTAGAAAACAAATTTACACCAGATGAATTGCCACCTGACCTTAAACAACGTCTGAAATCTTTATTGAAAGACGAGCCTGATGTTAAACCGGAAAAGGCTAAGGACACATCTTCTATTATGCCACCAAGGTTACCATAATTTTCCGGAAGAGACCCATCTGGTAGTGGAGAAACATCATATGACTTATGGCATTATGAGGTCCTATGTTTATTGGCAGATAAGGTACACAGCCATGATTCCATTTTACAAGCCATAAGGAGATCAGTAAAAGGCGATGCTGGAAAAGTATTGATGCGTCTTGGACCACAGACCGATCTTGGACGAATAATGGAAAAGATGGACAGTGTCTTTGGAGTTGTTGAGGAAAAGGAGTCCGTCATGCATGAATTTTACAACGCCACCCAGAGAGAAGATGAGGATGTCAGTACATGGAGCTTAAGATTACAGGATATATTGGAGAAGGCCATACAAACACAGCAAGTCGAAAGAAGATCGTCTGATGGCATGCTACACGACATGCTCTGGAAAGGACTTAACCCAACCCTAAAAGCCATGACACACTATGAAAAAGAAAAGTATACAACATTTGATACCTTAAGAGTTGCTTTGAGGAGAGTTGAAAAAGATAACAACTTGGACCAACCAAAGAAATCTGAAAAAGGTACCTCAAAGAAAGCTGTTGTTAAAACCCAGGATGATGATGTTAGTCTTAAAGGAGTGATGAAGGCTGTACAGGATATGAACTCTAGACTTGAAACACTAGAAGTTGGTATGCAACAACATCAATATGGATACAACAGAGGTAGAGGCATGAGTCGAGGTTACAGAGGAGGTAGATATAACAGAGGCCGAGGTAGATATCAGGGAAGATATCAGAGAGGAAACAACAGATATCAAGGATACAACAGTGGATATCAGACTGACGGCAACAAGGGAGACAACCAGTCAACAAATACCACACAACAGAATGACAACACATGTAGGAAATGTGGACAAGAAGGACATATGGCAAGAGGTTGTTTGAACAAACCCAACCAGTATAGGAATTTAAACGCCAAGGAGTCTACATCGAGGGGCAAGAGGTAGACCGTGAACATAGTTGCCCCACACAGAAAGAGGAAATTTGTAAGAACACATCAACAACAAGACAGAAATTACCAACAGGTTTATGTGGAACACCAACAGAAACAACAGTTAGAATTGATAACATGGATACTATTGCTTTATTGGATACAGGCTCAACAGTTTCATCAATAGCTAACCATTTCTACAGAAATCATCTTCAACACATACCTATCAACAATTTGGATCAACTTTTGAAAATTGAATGTGCAGATGGACAGAATTTACCATATGAAGGCTACATTGAAACAGATATTTATGTTCCAGACCTTCAACAATCAGTTCCTTGTATTTTGTTGGTAGTACCTGACAGTGAATACAACAAGAATACACCTCTTTTATTAGGAACCAACATATTACACCACATGATGGACATATGCAAACAACAACATGGCTGCAAATTTCTGCAAGATTAACAACACCTTGGTACACTTCATTTAGATGTATAGCTATTCGAGAAAAGGAGTTACAGCGCAATAACAACAGATTAGCCATCATAAAGAGTGCGGAACCTTGTACCATCACCATTCCACCAAACAGCGACATGCGTATAGCAGCTTTTGTAGACCGAGGTTTACAATACCAACCAACACCAGCTATTGTTCAATCAACACCACAGTCCGTCATACCATCCGACTTGGACATAGCACCATCACTTGTGGATTACTGATACGGCATTTGCAACAGGATGGACATTAATATCAGCAATATAACAACAAGAACAGTAACAGTCCAACCAAAATCTATCATTGCTGAAATTCAACCATGTACCATTCAAGATCAGCCAAAAATTGATGATATTGATTTCAAGATTCCATTACTAGACCAAATCAAGATATCCACCAACAACTTAACAGATGAAGAACTAGAAAGGGGAAAATCATTCATAACATCATATAGCGATATCTTTTCCAAGAGCGATATCGACATAGGACATACCCATGACATCAAACACAGGACTGAACTGCTGGATCCAACACCATTCAAACAAAGATACAGAAGTATCCCACCCTCTGTGTATGAGGTGAAGAGTCACATCCACCAATTACTTCGTCCAGGAAAAATACGAAAGTACTTTAGTCCTTTCACATCCAACTTAGTATTGGTTAGGAAGAAAGACGACACTCTTTGATTATGTGTTGATTTCCGCCAACTTAATCTCTGGACAAAGAAAGATGCCTACGCTCTACCCCGGATTGAGGATATATTAGATTGTTTGGCTGGAAACCATTATTTCACTGTAATTGACATGAAAGCGGGATATCACCAAGTGGAAATTTTGGAAGAACATAAAGAGAGGACAGCTTTCACTGTCGGTCCGCTTGGTCTTTACGAGTACAACCGCATGCCATTTGGTTTAACCAACGCTCCCGCGACGTAGCAGAGACTGATGCAGGACTGTCTCCAGGATTACCACATGGTCATATGTTGCGTTTTCATTGATGACGTCATCATATTTTCCAGGACATACGATGAACATCTCGAACGCCTGAAATTAGTATTCGACAGGATTAGGGAAGCCAACCTTAAACTTTCACCAGGAAAGTGCTCGTTTTTCCAACCACGAGTGAAGTATTTTGGCCATATAGTATCAGGGGATGGAATAGATACAGATCTCAGCAAGATAGAAAGAGTTCAGTCTTGGCCTACACCAAAAACACCTGAGGATGTAAGACGTTTCATCGGTTTCGCTGGATATTATCGACGCTTTATCCATCACTTCAGCCAGATAGCAAAACCTTTGACTGAACTAATGCCATCACCGAGACCAAAGAAAGGAAAGAAAGGCAGGAAACAACAGAAAGATTGGACTTGGGGAGAGAAGGAAGATAAAGCCTTCAACTTACTGAAAGAGAAACTGGTGTCAGCTCCAATACTCAGCTACTGTGACTACAGCAAACCTTTTGAGCTGCATACAGATGCTAGCAGTTTTGGACTAGGAGCAGTACTATATCAGGAGCAGGAAGGTTACAACAGAGTCAAAGCCTATTGCAAGCCGTGGTTTGACCAAGTCAGAGTCTAGATACCCAGCTCACAAGTTAGAATTTTTAGCGTTGAAGTGGGCAGTCACGGACAAGTTTCAAGATTACCTGAATCGACATCCTTTCCGTGTACTCACAGACAACAACCCACTAACATACGTCTTGACTACTGCGAAACTGGATTCAACAGGATACAGATGGCTGGCAGCATTTGATTTTGACATAGTATACCGTCCTGGTAAAAGCAACAGTGATGCAGATGCTTTGTCACGTTTACCTACATCTGATGAAGGAACTGTCATATCCAAGGATTCCATCAAAGCCATTTGTGGATCTTTGTCTACACCTTATGTTGACAGCTTAGCAGTTACTCCTGATGTACTTGACACTGTTGACATTGATATGGACATACAGCTGCAAAACAACATTGACTGGTCAGAACTTCAACAAGCAGACCAACAGCTTCAACCATGGATTGAGTTTGTAAAGTCTGGTATGAAGCCAAAGAAAGGACAGTCCTTTAAAGCGTCTCTTTGACCAGCTTAACCTTGTAAATGGAGTACTTCACAGAGAAATCTAAATAGATGATCAGAAAGTCAAGCAACTTGTTCTGCCATCAACTCATGTTCCAATTGTACTGGAAGCACTTCATGACAACATGGGTCATTCAGGTCGTGATAGGACACTATCTTTAGTACGCGACAGATTTTACTGGCCATCCGTCACTAAAGATGTCACCGAATGGATTGAGGCATGCGACCGATGCAAGAAGCGTAAAGATGTTCCACACAGAGCTCCTTTACTACCCATCGAGTCAACTCATCCAATGGGGCTAGTATGTCTGGATTTCCTAAGCCTGGAACCATCAAAAGGCGGAATAGAGAACATCTTAAGTTATCACTGACCATTTTACTAGATATGCCCAAGATGTGCCAACTAGAAACCAAACGGCTAAGACAACAGCAGATGCCCTATTCAACAGTTTCATCGTGCATTATGGCATACCTAGTAGAATACATTCAGATCAAGGCCCAAACTTTGAAAGTAAAGTGATTAAAGAGCTTTGCCATCTACTTGGAACAGACAAATCCAGGACAACACCATACCACCCAATGGGAAATGGTATGACAGAGCGTTTTAACAGGACTCTGCTGGAAATGCTAGGCACACTACAGCCACATCAGAAGATCAATTGGAAAGTACATGTAGCTCCGCTTGTCCATGCCTACAATTGTACACGGCATTCAGAGACCAAGCAGTCACCATACTTCCTGATGTTTGGCAGAGAGCCTAACCTTCCCATCGACATAGCATTTGGACTGAAGCAAGAGCCAGAACACCAACCCCAGTCCAAGTATATACAGGAACTGCGCAAGAGGTTTTCTAAGGCCTATGAGCTTGCATCAAAAGTCACTGATCAAGCTAAGACCAAACAGAAGTCCAGATATGACTTGAAGGCTAGAGCAACCAGATTGGAGAAGGGAGATGATGTACTGATTGAGTTGTCGCACATCGTGGAACACACAAGATTGCCGACAAATGGGAAGATGATGTGTACACCATTATCGACCAACCAAATACAGATGTACCAGTTTATGTAGTGCAGAGGAAGGACGGAGAGGGCCGTAAACGCACTCTACACAGAAACCTGCTTTTGCCACTGGGTACATCTTCAGAAATTAAACCAGTCCCTACTCCACGAAAGCGCCACCCAGTTCCTAAACCCAGGAAAAGACAGAAAAAACCAATTCAGCAAGCTCCTGAACCATCCGATGATGATAGTAGTACTGATGATGATCTGCCTATCATTGTTGTGAATGACACACCAACTGTTGTCATTGGTGATGCAACAGAGGATACAGATCAGTCACTACAACAAACAGAGTCTGAATCTGATGGGGACGCCCACTCCAGCCAGAGTGTTACTGGAGAAGATTCTGACAATGACACAGGAAGCGCTTCACAGAACTCTGAAGACCTGTTGGATGAATCAGATGTACGACCTACAGTTGTAAGACCAGAATCACCACAGTCTGATGAGGAGCAGGTTCCAAGACGTTCAGGACGAGCTAGAAAGGAACCTGAATGGATGCGTTCTGGAGCATATGTTACCAAGTCTGCTACTTCGATGAATGAACCTTGGAAGCATAAAGCTGAATTTATTTCAGATTGTATAGGAAAAGGCATATTTTCAGGTTCAGAAAAGCAAGCATGTGAAGCATTATTAGCAGTTATTACCAAAGATTGATTTATTTACAGTTTAATTTAATTTGTCATTTACTTCACATCTGAACTTATTAATGTATATAGTTTTATTTGTTTCAGAAAGTATTTATATTACTCTCTTAAAATGACTGGGACGTCATTTTACGTCGAGGGGAAGTATGTGACAGGGTGTATTTGATTCATAAAATCAAATATCTGATAGTATTTATATTTATAAATATAGCATCCTGTAGCTTTTAATTAGTTTTATTTATAATTAGTAATTAGAATATTATACTTAATTATGGTTTTCTTATACATTGTATTTAGTTTTTAAAGTAGTTTTCTATATTCTATAATTTCCCTTTACATAGCCTCTTTTCATGATGTCATTTTTGGTGGGAAATTTCTAGTATTCTCATTGGTCTATCTCACAGGAAGTTAAGATTCAAAGGTTGACTCTTTGTTCAGATTGTGAAGGTTTAGGACATGAAAATTTGATCTTGAGATTTGACAGTCTATGTTGTCTACAAATCTGAAATTATACTTGGAATTTATAATATTATCTTCTGGATGCTTCATTTTCTTGATCAGGTCAGTTATTTTCCTGTTAATAACCAAAACTAATATTTTATCATGTAATAATGGTGAATGACAGATGAATGAATGGAATGAATGAATGTGGATAGAGAAAGTGATTAAACAATATTAAAACATATTTAAATCATAACTTTTATTATATAAATAGTTCAATATTAATATAAACTATCTAAAATCATATAAAACAGTCAATTTTCATAAATATATAGGTTTTGAATAATTCAGTGCATATAGCATATGCAGAGATTTAAATATAATAAACTTATAGAGAGTAAATGCTACATAGAGTTTAAAATGGATTAATATAATCAATCGGTATGATTAGTATGTTTCGAACACATAGTTCAGACTATATTTTTATTTGTATATATTGAGATGTACTATGTATATGTAAAATATATAAGTCCGGAATTGTGGACTTATCAAGGTAATATTTATTTTATTCAGGATGTAGAATATAGCCAGCACTGATGTTTATTTTGAGTACTGCTGGAGGGTCCAATATGTGTATAGATGTATACCTATATAACAGATATATGGTAAGAATCAGGGTTCTGTATTTTATTCCTTATTTTTAGTTCGCATGCTGTTTGCATGTATTTTTGTTATTATTATTTATGTTATTTACTTTATATAAGATATAGTCACAGCAATAGTATTAGTAAATTATTATGGATATTTTCATAACTGAGATATATGGAAGTAAATATACATGCTATTGAGATTATATAGTTTCTTGGAGATATGGAGTATAATTTATATTATTTTCATTAGCATTCTGATATTGTATTTTAATCTTACTTTACTTAGGAATATTTTTGAGTTATTCCCCTTAGTATAGTATTTATAATTTTATAGTAGCTGTGACAAATGTTATCTTTATATTTATAGGGTATTTCAACGTCTATATAATAAATACTCGAACCTTAGACCTGTTCCTTTGTTTATGAGCCCACTGGAACTGCAAAATGATGTATCTTGGTACACGCGGAAATAGAGGTTTTAATTTTGAGTTGGTTGCCCAGCCCGTTTTAGAAAAAGGGGCCAAAAAGGGGTGAAATTGGGTGTTTTCACAATTGACTGTAGAATCTTTATTATTTATTGGATTTTCAGTGTGCTCCTGAGGAAATTTCAAATCTGGAACATGCCAACGGATTTCACGTAGCATGTACCGCTCACGAGATAAATGTGGCCCAACAGGAGCAAATCTCCAATTTTTTATGTTTTTTATTTTAAGTCCGATTTTGATGCAGTTTTTTTTCAATGGATTCCTTGTGAAAAATTAATATGGCGCTCAGCTATTTGATTTTTGGCCGGGTTGCACGGAGTGCAAATCCGGCTTATAGTATGGTGAATGTCGGGCGGGCGGGCGGGGAAAATGAGATACTGATTTTGTGAAATCAACTCCTCCTACAGTTTTCAACCTACATTTTTGAAACTTCACAAAATGTTTCTATATATATTGTAGATGTGCACCTCCCTTTTTGGAATTATTTTGAATTTTTTTTTCCCCTGTTTTTTCACAGACCCATTAGAGAACCTAAAAAACAACACTTTATAGCTAGAAGCACCAAAACGCAACCCGGCCATTTGATTCTTTGACCCATTTTTGATAACTTGTTTCCTTTCCAAGCTATGAGAGGCCGAACGGGACCAAAATTGCGAATTTGCAGATTATGTATAGAATTTTTATTTTTCATCGGATTTCGATGCGATTTTTTTCTTTGGATTCCTGTTGATCTAAGCTTTCAGAAGTTTGTCAACGGATTTATGGTAGTTCTTACCATCTCATAGCTACAAGGGGTCAAAGGGGCCAAAATTTTTCTAAATATGTCAAATCTTTTTCATCGGATTTCGATGGGATTTTTTTTCTTTGGATTCCTCTTGATTTAAGCTTACAGTAGTATGTCAACAGATTTGGCGTGGATCTTACCGTTTCCGAGCTACAAGGGGTCAAAGGGGCCAAAATTGCAATTTTTCTAAATATGTCAAATCTTTATTTTTCATGAGATTTCCATGGAATTTTTTTCTTTGAATTTATATGGATGTAAAGTTTTAGTTGATACTACATATTTTGCATAGCTCTTACGGTTTTTTTATCAATAAGTGATCAAAAGGGTTGGTTTTGTCCCTAATTTGTTTCCAGCTAATAACTGTGTCAAGCTTCTTTTTGTGTCCATTTAATTATTGTATCAAGCTCTTTACTGTGTCCACATTCACTTTAAACTACTTTTGTTGAAATTTCAGTGGTCGACATGCTGCAGTCGTATCATGCTGTGCTCGGCGTAGCCCTTTATTTAGCATTTAATACACTTATTCAAAGTTTAGCCTATATAATTAGATTTATATACTTTTGTTTCAGGATTACAGAACAAAATGACAGACTTCAAATTATATCAAATGATTAGAGAAGCTGACAAAAGATTGTAGAAATGGAGGAAGATTCATTAAAGAGTGTTATTCAAAAGGTAATAGGAAAAGTTCTTTTACAAGCACATAAGAAATTATGCACTGATGTCGAGTCTGGTTCTTGTGTTGTTTGTAACAATCGTGTTAATTTATATCGTGAATCCGAGCACCCATTGAAAATACTAAATAGGGTAAAACAGAACATAGTTGACGTTTCTAGCGAAAATGAAACGAAAAAGGGAGACGCACAAATTTCTGACAGAAAAGAATTGGTCACAATTGATGTAGCTTGTAATGATTACTGTCAGAAAAGTATAAAAGTAACAGACACATGTATTATTTCTAACAATAAAAGAAATATTTGTGACGTTTTTGGTTCAGAGGATCTTACAGTGAACAAAAAGATGCATATTAACAAAGACAACAGCTATGTTATGTATGATGACCATAACTTCATTCAAATGTGCATGGAAACACATGCAAAGTGCAAAGAAAATAAATATGACACATTTGATGCCGGAGAAGCACGTGACCGCCAAAACATACAAAATAATATCTTTACAATGGACAAGGGAGATAATTGTGCCATAATTGGGGCTAATTTATTTACTGCAGACATTGTCCACAAAGGTCAGAAGATAGAAAGTTTACGATTGAATAAGATTAATAAAAGGGTTGAAGATATCCCCAAACATGAGGGAGAACATCATGGTGATAAAATTTCTATATGTAACAAAAGTGACATAGTATTAACGGATAATCAAACTTTACATCCACAAGATCACACAATGCAGGTTGGTGATAACCAAATCGATTGTGAACACATAAGAATACTCACTGGGCATAAACCCTATAAATGTGAACATTGTAATAAAGGGTTTCAGAGCCGTTCACATTTAAACCGTCACATGTTTATCCATACTGGAGAGAAGCCTTACAAATGTGATCTATGTGATAAACGGTTTAATCGGATTTCAAATTTACATGTTCACATGAGAATACACACTGGATATAAACCCTTTAAATGTGATCAGTGTGACAGAAGATTTGTTCAGTCTGGTACTTTAAATGACCACAAGAGAATACACTCTGGAGATATTCCCTTCAAATGTGGTCATTGTAATAGAGGATTTTGGAGAAGTAGAGATATAAAGCGCCACATGCTAATCCACAGTGGAGAAAAACCTTTCAAATGTGATAAGTGTAATAAAGGATTTCGGTCAAGTGAAGGTTTAAAGCATCACATGTTAATCCACACAGGAGATAAGCCTTACAAATGTGATCAGTGTGATAAAAGATTCGGCCTGTCTTCAATTTTGAAGGCTCACAAGAGAATACACACAGGAGCTAAACCCTATAAATGTGATCAATGCGAGAAAAGATTTCCGAGCTGTTCAAATTTAAAGAGTCACATGTTTATCCATACTGGTGATAAACCTTACAAATGTGATCAGTGTGCTAAAAAATTTAAACGGCTTTCCAATTTAAAGGTTCACAAGAGAATACACATCGGGGATAAACCCTTTAAATGTGATCAGTGTGATAAAAAATTTATTCTGTTTTCCAATTTAAAGGTTCATATGAGAAAACACAAGGGAGATAAACCTTTCAAATGTGTCCAGTGTAATAAAACATTCGGTGAGATGACTACTTTAAAGCGTCACATGTTAACCCACACTGGAGGTAAGCCTTACAAATGTGATCAGTGTGATAAACAGTTCAATCAGTTTTCCAATTTGAAGCGTCATGTGATTATTCACACTGGAAATAAGCCTTACAAATGTGACCGGTGTGATAAAAAATTTCGTCAGATTTATCAATTAAAGGTACACATGAGATTTCACACTGGAGATACCTACAATTGTGATCATTGTGGTAAAAGATTTAATCAAAACAGTGATTTAAATAGACACATGAGAATACACACTGGAGATAAACCCTTCAAATGTGATGAGTGTGATGAAAGATTTAGTCGGAATTATACTCTAAAGGTTCACATGAGAAAACACACTGGAGAAAAACCCTTTAAATGTGATCATTGTGATAAAGTATTTAGAACGTTAGGCAATTTAAAGGAACACATGAGATTACACACTGGAGATAAACCCTATAAATGTGATCAGTGTGATAAAAGATTTAGCCAATCTAGAAATTTCAATTTACACTTGAGAACACACACTGCAGATAAACCCTAGGATCGTTGTGATAAAATATTTAGGGAATTGACTTTACAAAGACGCATGAGATACACACTGAGTGAAAACCTTTTTAAATGTGATTATGGTGATTAGGGATTTTGTTGCAGTGCATACACATGTTTATACACAGTAGAAAAAAGTCACCGGGATTAAAAAAGATCAATCGGTTTCCAATTTAAGGGTTCACATTAGAATACACATAGGAGATAAACAGTTACTGCTTTTAATGCAAAAATTATAAAAAATTCAAGCAGTTGAGTACTTGAGAGGGACGACTAATATACATACTAAAGATAAACCCTTTGTGATCTATTTGATAAAAGATTTAATCGGTTTTGCAGTTTAAAGTTTCACATTAGAATACACTCTTCAGAAATGGCAGTGCTACCAAAAAAATCAACGCTTGAAATTCAATTAGTTTGATAAAACATATGCAAATCAAAAGTCAAATGTTTTTTTTCTTATGATGATTTGAAACATAGTCTCAATATTTTTTAAACGTCTGCGGACAAGGACTTATCAGAATCCATTGTCCATATAAAACATTTTATGTTTGGAAAATATATTAAGGATGGTCACTCCTCAAGTTTGTTATATCAAGAATTTAAAATTAATATAATTATGTATTAGAATATCTATCATACATCATTTTAAGCAAAAAATATTAATAGGTCAGTGTTGGCATTTTTGAGATTTAAACGCCTGAAATTTTGGCGGGAAACCGAACTTCTCTAGACTTTTCATTTACTTTGCATTAAAGACCAAACTGCCTATTCAGTTCTACCATTGATTTTTTTCTCAAATTTGGTGACAAAGTAGTTTGTGACTTGGAAGAAAATTTTCGGCAAAAAAAATGGGGGGTCACCGACTTAATTTTGTCGCTATGGTAACCCAAAGTTGGCAGTCTTTCCACAATTATTGTTATCGTTCACACTTTCTTTAAATGAATGCTATTTCTTTATTTTGAAACCTAGAATCAAAATTCTTTTTTCTGGTAGAAATATAGATCAATACGTGTCCAATTAAAATTAAAAACTGTTATTTGTATGACTGTGGGTTGTTAAGAACTAACAATTTTCCGATTCCCGCCAAAAATTATTCACAAGATCGGAATAAAGTTATCCGTATAACAAAACTTTGACCGTTGATTTTTCAACGATAATCAGGTCATAACTCAATCTACCAGTATTCTTTACATTGATATGAAAAAAATCATACATTTGTATGTCACTGAACTCAAAAAAAGTTATAAGCATTTTAGTCTCCTTTTTATCGTTTGTTTGCCAGAATCACGTTGTCCGCCTTTAGAAAGATGAATCTGACGTCATAGTACAGATTTCTCGCAAAAAGTTCCGTTGAACAGTTGAACGAAACAAACCTTTTTCTAGGCGTCAAAACATACCATACTAGTATATGATGTCAGTCTGTGATATGTGTACATCCTATAAAGATCTAAAATCAATAAATATATGTTTCATCAAAGTGTAAAGAAGTGCATTACTTCTTGACGGAAAGTTTGTATTTCAGCATGTGCTGTCTTGTAAAAAAGAATTAATGAATCGATTCTAGATGCATTGGTGCTTTAGGAGAAGTTGATTTCACAAAATAGGTACCCATTTTCCCCGCCCGCTCGCCCGACATTCACCATACTATAAACCCATATTTGCACTCCGTTCAATTCAGCCAAAAATATATAATTATTGAAATACGCCAGGCGCTAACCAAAAAATTAACCAAAATTTGTTTCGATGAAAAAGACGAACGTTTACGGTTTATATTTATTTCCGTATCATCGTTGTTTTGACAAGTTTGTAATCACCGCTCTTTACCAATCTTTTCACTTGATTTGTGGTCTGTCGTCTTTTTGATATTTTGTGTTTTCATTTCAGTAGTACTAGTACATGCCCGAGGGTGGGGGGTGGGGGTCGGGGGTTGCTACTTGCCAATAATTTTGGTAATAGTCTGCTGATAGCCCTATAAAAATGGACCCTGTTCAATACCCCAAAAATCGGAAAACACACCCTAGGCAAAAAAAACATACCCTTTTTATGACTTTAGTCATTTCCAAAATCAACACCCTGCTGAAGAAAAATATCCACTGGAGTTTCTATGGGCATTTTATATCTGACATTGCTTGGTTTGGTGTGTTTCACAGTAAGTTTTATAGCTGTTGTTTTCTGTCGTAAATATACTAAAAACTGCCTTCCAGATGACCATAAGAAAATACATGTAATGACCCTGTTCAAGACAACACTCGTAAAAAAGATACTTGTTGAAGACAGATGATTGCAAAAACATGACCCATATTCCTGCGGCACACTCATACTAGTAAAATAGTAGCACGTGGACTCACAACACCTGATTTGGGAGGATGATTTTACTGCGGCTGTATTTAGAGGCAATATGTGATTCATATGTTATGGTTTTAAATTGTATAAAGTATTTAGTAGACACCAACAAAAATTTTGGTTTTAGTTGTGCTGAGGATACTAAACTGACACAAGGAGACGAATTTAGATTTTAGCTGTACTGAAGAGGCAAATTGATTTTCAAAGTCACTATGTCAAAAATGCAAAGTCTTTTATAGCTAGTACCATTCTTTGCTGCTTCATTGTCTAGATATAATGGGAGGCTGTTTAAGCTTTGTAATTATACTAGTACATTTTTTTTTATTAATTTAAAGCATGAAATATTTATGCTTTGTGCTTTTACAGCTCAAAATCGTTTGCGATGTATGTAAACAATAATTTAAAACAACGAATATGACCCGTGCATGATACTTAAACCAAAAATAGATACATACAAATATTGAAAACAGTTTTCAAAATATCCATCCTCAAATCCTAAGTATCTTTTTGTGCTGTGCTACTGGTGCTTGAAACAGGTGGGTCGATTAATGGTTCCAACAAGGATTTTGGCTCTGAAGAACTTGAGGAAATGTTTCTAAATGAAAATGTTGAACGCAAAGGAAAGCGTTAATAACTGAAGAGATTTTTTTTTTATTTCTGAGAGATATTAAAACACACGATTTTTTAATTGCCTATGTGTTTGTGGTATTGAATAATGGAATAATGGCGGTATGAAAACATTGAAAATTAAATCTCTTTGAAATGAAACTCATGACACTCGCTTGACCATGTTGACAACCGCAATAAATGTCTAAACCTCATGTATATTAAGTAGATGACAAAATACTATACACTGTGCTTGATTGTATATATATTTTGTCTTTTGTTGCTTTTATGACACGTTAATGTGTTTTATTTGATATTGAAGTTGATGTCACATTTATTGAAACGGTTCTATAATTATTTATAAATCTAGTGCTTTGTGATTTTGACAAAGATTTATTGAAACGGTTCTATAATTATCTATATATCTAGAGCTTTGTTAAATAATCGGAACAGACTGAAATACATGTACCACTGCATGTGTTGCGAAGTTAATGTGTCAGCAGTGCAGGTTAAAAAATTATCCGTTTTTCTCCTTCTATCAAAAACGTTTTCGAAAGTGTGTCTACCTGGTGTTATATACCTTTAAGATGTACTAATTGCCGTTCGGCACTCCCCTCTTCCAATCGGAGTTTTTTAGCGATTTTCCATAAACCGCCCTTTCAAGCAGGTATATTGTGTAGCTTATCTTATTTTTTAAAATATCGCGAAAGTAAAACGCCGTTTCGCGGATTTTCTACAAGACGTCACAGACGTGTTAGGAAACAATGTAAATGTGCTGTCAATAGGCTGTTTGGTCTTTAAGTCATCCAACTTTTGGAATACAATGAAGAAATATCAAGAATTTTATCAAATTTTGTCAGAAGTCTTTTGAAGCTGTATACTATCAGATTTTGAAAAAAAAAAGTAGGGGTCATTGTGCAGAATTTTTTAAAGCATTATGATGGATAAAATTAGAGAAAGTCAGAGATAGTTTCAAAAATCTGAGGAGTGACCATCCTTAATTTCAAAGAAAGGGAAAATAGATGGACAACAAATATAATACATAATTAAAGAATAATGGCAGTTTTATTTTTGATACAAGAAATATTGGCGAACAATAATGGACGAGCCCCTTGTGGACGAGTCCATTATTGGAGCCAATATTTCTTGTATCAAAAACAAAACTTCTATTATTCTTTATATCGGTAATTAAATAAACCATTTAATGGAACAATTTTGAAAATGAATGTTAATTTTCAACAAATCGTGAAATTGACTAGTATTGATTAGTAAAAGAATTTGTACGATCTGGTAAGAGTGTCTGTAAGATGTATATTTCTTTGTTTCATTGATCCTGATTGACAAAGTAGGCGTAGCCTAAGAGACTTTTTTGCAATATTTTTTCGTATTCGGGCAGTAGGGGGACGACCATTTGATTCTGAGGGGGGGGGGCCTGGCAAATTTTGTCGAGTCAGATTATTTATTTTCAACATTTTGCGGGTCAGAAAATTTATTTTTCGCCGCTCCGCGGCGAGATTATTTATTTTCTATATACTGTATTAAAGAATCTGGGGTCAGATTATTTATTTTTTTTATTTTCTGGGTGGATGAGGCCAGATTATTTATTTTCATGTTTTTCAAGGCCAGAATATTTATTTACAAAATCTGCCAGGCCCCCCCTCAGAATCAAATGGTCGTCCCCTAGCAAATACTGAAAAACATTTGCTTCGTGAGATCAAAGGAAA
>MJUU01042013.1:0-18925 GCA_002080025.1 Modiolus philippinarum | reverse complement strand
TTTTAAGATTTTATTATAATGCATTAAAATTTTAAAAATACCCACACGGAATGTGAAAATTATTGCGGAATCAGGATGTTACGTTTGTAAAGTGTAGAAAACTGTTGTTTAAGAATAAAACTGAACAATTGGCATGATTGGTGCGGTCGAACAAAAAATAGTCACATTTGGAATTTCCTAATTTTCTCTCAAAAATACATTTATTTATGAATGAATAAAGCAGCATAGCGAAATGTTATGTCCTTTTCTATGTTTTTCCAATGTCCCAGATTTAAAATCGCATATTAGCATTGAAAATAATTTAACGCATAAGACAACGATTAAAGTACAACGCAAAGACAACAGTTCGTAGTATTACTTAATGAAATAATTAGTCTGTAAGTTGCCTGAATGGGTTATATTACTCTCCTACATCCAATTTTTGATTTATGAAAAAGAACATGCACTTTGTGACGACTTTGACCGGTCTAAGTGCAAAACAAACATTATTTGCAGAAAATTCGATGTCTATTTGCAGCTGTTACTCTTAATTAGGAGTCTGTATTAGGAACCACTTTTTTGACACATATTCAAGATTCAGAGAAAGCCTGAATGACATGCTTCTTTACTAACTGTTTTTCGGAAAGGTTAGGTGTCACGCATAGACCCTTTCAAGTCCCATACATTCATAGTTTTTCGGAAAAAATCAGTTAAAACTATCAGAGATATATAAAACCAGTAACTTACAGTAAATTACACGCGAGATTCAATCTTTTGTGTGTTTGAAGTCGAAATGAATGTCTCAGTACCAGTAAGGGCGGACAGGACGAGTTTCCTTGCCCAATCAGTAAAGAAATGCCGACAGACCGATACCTCCAAACAGTGATAAACTATGAAACGATTTGAAGCGTCCCATAACATGCTCCATATCAAAACTAAATTTTAACATAAATCAATTCACATTGAACTTCAGAACCATACAGCTTATTCAAATTGCCATAGATATGCTTCTCGCTTGACTAGAACAAACAGTCGGTCTCATTTCATGCATATATTCTATATTATCACACTTAATGTAGAATATATCAAGCTTTGTAACTAATAAAAGCGGATTTAACCCATGTAGAGGGTATCGGCAATAGCATTGTGTCATCCCGGCTGGTCGTGATAGCTCGGCATTTGATTGCCAATGATTCTCCTTATACATTTACATGTATGTTAGACAAATGGGCGTGGGATAGTTAGCTTAAACTTGACAGTCCCAAGAATTAAGCGGTAGTATATGGAGGAAATATTTTTCTTCAAAAATTTTAAATAAAAAAAAACAATAAGCAATAAACTTAAACAATCTTTATTTGCACAAATAAACCCTAACGGGTTAAAGCAAATTATAAACTATACATTAACATACAATCACAAATTGTTTACAACATATAATAAGAAGTTTAATTAGATACAGAAAACTGGCGTTTTCGGAAGTGTCCAGCAATTTCAATCCTGAGTCAATTTCAGGTAAGTGTGGATTCAAATTCTGTTTGACACACAAATGTGTTGATACAGTAATTTGCTGGATATAGTGATTTCTTGAAGTTTTACCAAACCCTATCATTTCTTAGCTAAAATCATTTAAGCCGATAAAAGTTGATAAATCTTATGATGAAAATTTGGTTAACAGTAAAAAGTCAAGCAGCAGGAAGTGGACGTTTTACACAAACTTGAAAACCGCGTATACAATACAACTCATCATTTCCAAGCTTCAGACCAAATTTTATATAATTCCCTCAAGTAAAAGTCCAGAAATCTGTGATGGAAAATTTGATTTATAGTAAAAAAATCAAAGTATCGGCAAACAGGAAGTGGGCGTCCGACAAACTTGAAAATTGCCTACACAATGCAACTCATCATTTCCAAGCTTCAGAACAAATTTCAAATCATTCCCTCAAGTGAAAGGCAAGAAATCTTTGACGGAAAATTTGGTTTATAGTAAAAAATCAAAGTATTGGCAAACAAGAAGTAGACGTCCAACAAACTTGAAAATTGCTTACACAATACAACTCATCATTTCCAAACTTCAGACCAAATTTCAAATCATTCCCTCAAGTGAAAGCCACGAAATCTGTGACGGAAAATTTGATTTATAGTAAAAAATCAGTGGTCGATTTTTTTTTACATGATTATTTATATTTTCAATGAAACTCTGGCTTATATTATTGTTACTTTGACAATGAATAAAGAAGTGTTCTTCGTTGTCAAGGACATTACAAGTTTTACATATTCTTTGATTTCGTTGTATTTTCTTAGTTTAAACAATATTTTTATTCAGTAAAAACGATCCATATAACATATAGTGAACATAACAGTGGGATTGGAAAACAAGTGCAAGCACTTTTACAAGTTCCTCTCCCAAAGAAAACATAATCAGAGATGGTAACATCAAAGTGTAGTACATAAAAATAGAATGATGATGATCAACATATTTGTGCGAAAAATATTTATAGTCAATGAATTGATTTTAAGCAATATAGCATATAAAAAGAAATAGTATTACTTGAAGACAACTTTAAGCCGATTTGGAAAATGTAAACATTTTATTTTATTTTATAAGCCACAACTGACAAAATGTGAAATTTTAGATCATATGATATCACTGAAACCTCTTTGAGTTTATGATAAATTCTTGAATAATAATAAAATTATCACAATTCTCGTTATCTGACAGAGAACTGTCACCAAAAAGTATCTTATCAATATTAATGGGATTATAAGACAATTTGTTAATCATGTGACGCCTATGGATATCAAACCTACTACAGTGTAAAAAATAATGGTCTCGGTTTTCAATTTGACCACAGACACAGAAATGGTTATCAACAAGATTTTTCAAGAATAAATGAGTATAGAGACCACTACTCTGGGTCCTGATTCTAGTATGTAAAATCTGACCAATCCTAGGACCAGTATAGAAGTACCTTGGAACAGGAAGGGTTTTCATTTTTAAAATTGGATAAAGATAAGTTTCTAATGTCTACCGGGAGTTGATTCCACAGTCTAGTGGATGACGGAAGAATGGTTTGTAGAATAAAAAAAAATGAAGAATTCATTTTAAAAATAAATAATGGAAATAAAAATATGTAAGAGGACTTTCTTAACAAGTATTTTAAATGAAATGAAAAAAAGTTTTTGAAAGACAACAAAAACAAAATAGGATAAATACTACAGATTTTTTTTTCGCGTTTTCTACTTTCACTTTCCACAGAGCGAAAACATGGAATCGAGAAGGCGAAAACGCGAAATCGAAAACGCGAAAGCGAAATTACGAAAACGCAAAATAAATTCACTTCATGTTTTCGCTTTCGCGTTTTCGCATTTTCGTGTTTTCGCATTTTCGCCTTTGTGCGTTTTCGCATTTTCGCGTTTTCGGGTTGCGTGTTTTCGCGTTTTCGCCTCGGAAGTAAAGATCTAACGCATGCGTCATTTGAAACAAAAATGTGGCCATCTCAAACAAGGCTTGGGGCGAATTACATTGCAATGTAATGCATTATATTACAATTACTTCTGAAAATTTTGCATTAGATATACAATTACAATTACTTCAATTTTTGAAAGTAATGCATTACATCGTATATTACAATTACTTTACAAAAGTAATGCATTAAATTACACATTACATTTTTCTAATTTTATCAAGAAAAGAAACGGTTAATCATGCATTTGCAATTTATTTACGATGAATACTGTGAAGATGTTTATGTAGCAGGAAAGAGATCAAATTCAATCAACTTTTTAAAACTATCAGTTTTTCTTGAAAATGATGCAGATTCATTAAAAAATTATGAGTGAAAAGATCCATCCTCCTAGTTGAAATTTCTGTACTTGTGTATTTCGTTGCATTTATATGTAATTTATATACTGTATTATCTCTTCTACTATATATATGTAGTTTATATTTTCCCCCTTTTTCACAATTTTTCTCGGACAATTTTGAAATTTACAATTTAATATTAAGCCTTAATGCTTGGAAGAGATAAATGTGGGGTTATTTTACCTTCACTGTGTTAAGTTCATGTGATCTTTTCAAAATTTATAGAATGAACTTTATATGTAGTTTTTGAGAAAAAAGTTTAGTTGCCTATACATATATATTCATGGATGGTTTCTTATAACTGACACCTTAATTAACACCATTTAAAGCCATAAATCCACTGTCAAAGGAAATGAATTAATTGAAATGTAAACTAATTAAAAGTTTTACATGTGGCAATCAATGACCTTTGAACTAATTCAATTTGATCATTAGAAGCTTGTGTTTGTCTTGTAAAATAAGGATTGCAAATTTTCAAAAAAGAATTGAAATTAAATGTTTTTCATCATAAAATTTCTGAATGAAAAGAAAATATTTTGTTTTATATTTTTAGATAAGTTGCAAAGCTGGCAGATATAAGAGAAAACAATATTCAAAATTTACATGGAGTTCCAATACATTTCACTTAAAAAAATTTTTATAGTTGAAAAGCTTACCCAAAGTTTCAAATAAGAAAAAAGTAATGCTATGTAATGCCATATAATGCTTAAATTACAGGCATATTTGAAATGTAATGCATTATATATGTAATGCTAAAAATGGAGCATTACACATTACATGCATTACTTTGTAATAATGTAATGCATCTGCTATGTTATGTCATATAATGCTTAAATTACAGGCATTTTTGAAATGTAATGCATTATATATGTAATGCTAAAATGGAGCATTACACATTACATGCATTACTTTGTAATAATGTAATGCATTACAGGGCATTACAATTACAAATTAGCATTACCCCATGTCTGTCTCAAACTTTATAACTTCAATTGAAAAACAGTATGTGTTATGTTGTGACCAAATTAAATAAACTCATGAACTGTATTAATTTTTGAATTGAATTTATTCCGATGTAATTACTACTCAGACCAACTTTTGTATTAGGTTTCAAGACTTTTATATGTTAGATTCGCTCCATACCGTACATGTGTATGTGTAATATAACTAGAAGATGAAATGATATTTTAAAGTAAGCAAGTTTAAATTGATGTGGATTGCTTAATCCGCGTCCAAGGAATCTAAAAAGAGGGATTTAAATTAAGAAGTGAAAGAAAATTTTTGGGGTACTTCTTAGTAAAACATCGGGATATTCATTAAAAAATACATTATTGTCAAAATGGGGGTTCCAAACCCCGGATCCCCCCTCTTTTAGCTCACCTGGCCCTATTGTCATCCCTTTGCGTTCGTCGTCCGTCCGTCAACAATTTCAAAAATCTTCTCCTCTGAAACAGCTGGGCCAAATGTAACCAAACTTGGCCTGAATCATCACCAGGGTATGGCTTCTCCAAGTTATGTTCGATTAGTTGGCAGGTCAAAAAACATGGCCGCCATTGCTAAACATAGAACATAGGGGTTAATTGCAGCTTTTGGCAAAAAACTCGAAAACCGTTACAGATATCAAAAATCTGACATGGGGTAAAAATGATCAGCATGATGAGATCTACCCACCGTGCAATTTTGAAGAAAATCTGAAACCCATCTCGGAGTTATAGCCCTTTTCCGTAAAATTTTCAAAAGTTTTGCATTTTTTATTTTTTATTTCAAAAAGTGTAACAGATAAGAGGTCAGGTGTAAATTGCAAAAAAAGTTCAGCATATCAAGATCTACCCACCCTGAAATTTTGAAGAAAACCCATAAACCCTTGTAGGAGTTATTGCCCTTTTTTCAGCGAATTTTTAAAATTTTCATATTTCTTGTCTTTTATTTCTAAATCTAGAGAAGATGAAGGTTAAGTGTAAATTGATGAAAAGTTTGCCATGCTGTGGCCACTTCAAAACCGGTGTTGTAAATTGTTCGTTGACCGCCATTTTAAAATGGCTGCCAAAAAAGGCGGGAAAATTCAACATTGTCTGATTTCAATTAAATTTGGTTTCCAAATAGGTCTTGATGTCGCTACTTCAAAAACTGATGTTAAAAATTGTTGTTGACCGCCAAAAAAGGCGGGTAAAATTCAACATTGTCCGATTTCGATGAAATTTGGTTTCCAAATTGGTATTGATGTCGAAACTTCAAAACCGATGTTAAAAATTGTTCGTTAACCGCCATTTTTAAATGGTCACAAAAAAGGCGGGGAAATTTAACACTGTCCGATTTCAATGAAATTTGGTTTCCAAATAGATTTTGATGTTGCGACTTAAAAACAGATGTTGAGAATTGTTCGTTGACTGCCATTTACAAAATGACATGTCGACTTCAAAACTGGTGTCGAAAGTGGTCCTTGGCAAGAAGGTTTTTTTTTTTTCATATAAGCCCAACAAAGAAATTTAGTAAAACATGATCAGACTTTAAATACAGTTCAAGATATTGGAGGCGTTCGAGCTACAAAAGTTTGAGAGACTGAATATAGACTGTATAACTTACAATGTTACCTTGATTGTGACAACTGAAAGGCAGGTGAGCGATACAGGCTCCTGGGAGCCTCTGGTTTTGGATCCGCCAATGGTTTCTTAAATTAAACCTGATCCGGTTAATTTTCGATCTAGAATAGACCGCATTAGTTCAAACCCCGTCATTATCATTTAGTTATTTCCCTTTATGATTCTGAAACTTTAAACTCAGTGAAAGTGCTATAGAGATAACAGACTAACATGAAATTACATACAAACATGAAAAGTAGTGATCGATGAGATATAGTGTGAGTGTATGACCCTGGGCAGATGGGGTCGGGCTACTTTTTTATATGGTGTGGTTTAATATAAGTATGAGGAAAGGTTTACTTTTATCCACCTTGTTGCATTAACGATGGTATATACTGAGACATGCTAAATATATTAAGCTTCCTTCTCTTAACGATCAATCCAAACCGGTAACATTTTTCATTATAATATACTTTTTGTTACTTCTTCTTGGCTTGTTTTTCTTTCATGGCTGTAATCCCCTTTGGAAACTCCCTTGGACCCTCCCCACCTTTTCAGTCCATCGTTTCACTCCCAGCTAGGTGCCAACAACATCGACTCGATTTTTGACTCCAACATATCGTTCATACATCACAAATCTTTTCACTTTTCCGCCTGTAATATAAACACAATAAAAGATTTTCTGACTGTTTATTTTTCTTTCGTAAATAGACATAAAACGTTAATTTCTTTCCTATTTATACTGTTCTATTACAAGAATTATACCCAACAAACAAAACCGAGACATAAGAAAATAATTGCGTTAAATATTCTATAGCTGTTCCAGACCATACACGTACGGTCTGACCGTATGAGTATACATGTACGGTCTGCTACGAGCTGGACCATACGCATATATTCAGACCGTATGGGTACAAAAAAGACAGACACTACATTCGTTATTATAGGATTAAACACCGTTTCAAAGGAATTTATTGGAGTATAAACGGGACCAATTCACTCACAAACAAATAAAAGTCCGAAGGACTTTTATGATATGTTTGTGAGTGACTTGGTCCCGTTTATACTCCAATAAATTCCTTTCAAACGGTGTTTAATCCTTATAATTCTTTTAATCTGATGATAAGTAATTAAATTCTTACTTTTATTATGCCAATCACATGTTTTTGTTCTATTTGATTTACTCGGCGTATGAATTTATAAGGTGATTTTAAATGTAGTTCGGTCAACGTCGTTTATCGAAAAATTAACGACTTCAGAATTTGCTACCGGAAGTAAATTCAACCAATCATATCAGCGTATTTCCTATTATGCAAATAATATAAGAATTATTCATATATAGGAGTAGGTAACAGTTAAAACTGATAGCACCAACTACCACTGAAAATCGTATAAATTATTAGGTTTTTATAAAAAATGATAAACTTTATTAGGAATATAACTGAAATGAAATTACAAAAGCACAATAAAGAAGGATTTAAAAAGGTCGGTTTGGAACATAAGCGTTTGCACGGAAAGAGTTGACTGAAGCATTCCTGCAAGTTTGGTTGAAAAATACAAAGCTGTTGAGGAGGAGTTGCAGATAATGGAGACATACCCTCAAGACTCCAGTCAGCTAAAATGACAAAGTCCAAAAACAGTGTAAAAACTGGAAAAAAATAAAATTAAAGAAATAACAAAATGTGTGGTGCACATCTTCAACATATACTGAAGCATTCCTGGAAGTTTTGTTGAAAAGTGCCAAACGGTTTAGGAGGAGATGCGGATGATGCTTAAAATTTTTGAGCCATACAGACAGACGGACGCAAGACGACGGATAGTGATCCCTATGTGTTGATCCTGCACTAGGTGCAGGCGACACAAAATGTGTTACAGGATACACTATAGAGGTAGATTATTTAAGTATATTAATGCTAGGGGCAATTTGAAGTGGTCCTATTTTGCTTTTTTGATACTTCTTTCTGACTGATACAAGACATTGATAGGCTTTAACCGGTTTAAACCCTACCGCTAGCTTTAGTTATTGCTGGTACCAAGTCCAGTTGTCCCGAGTTCCTATCGTTGTTTACGTTTGCCTTTTTTGTTGGTGTTTTTTCATGTGCAGTCTCTTGGTATGTATTGTGACATGTGACTGGTTTTTTTGCCACTGTAGGTGTTTCCTGTCATCTTTTTTTTATTATATTTCAAATATAAAATTTATGGGTAACTAAAAAAAATAAGATTATTGATATTAAATATAAGCCGTTCAACTGAAACAATTTCATTACAGGCGTGCCTTGTGCAAAAACAAAGAAGAAAAATTAGTGCTTGCAAGTTTCTCTAAGATCTCAAATTATCAGAAAACTAATATTAAGAACAAGAACTTTATTTGTCATATATACAAAGTCATGTATGTGACAATATAAAAACAATAAAATAATAAACAATGAGCAAATGATATTATGATTCCCCTGCCCTCAGTTCTAATGACTTTTTCAGAAAGGAACCTAAATTATTAAGGATATCCTCTGGTCGTGTGCTTGAGGCCGTTTTGAAATTACTATGATGTATAAGCAAAGTTATTTGTTGAGGCCTCGTGGTGATTTCACGATGAAGAACAACATTAAAAGCGTTGGAACATTACATGGTTTATCATGCATTTGTGGATACTTTGTGTCATGTGCATTTACTCCATATCATTTTATTGTTTAGTTTGGATTTATTAAAAACTTTCGGACATCTCTGGTGTTATCCATTTAGTTCATAATGTTGTTTTACCCAGTGATCCCTCTTTTTTCAATAATACTAATTTATGGTGAATAAAAGGATATGGAGTAAATGAACATGAGACAAAGTCTCTACAAATACATGGTAAAAAACAAGCAAAGGAACAACGCTTTTATTGTTGTTCTTCATCTTGAAGTCACCATGAGGCCTTCAACAATGAGCTTTGCTCATACCTCATAGTAAGTTCAAGACGGCCCCTAGCACCGGTTTAAGCGGAATTCTTTGCTAATTGTCGAGCAACGCTACATCCATGTCTTTCTTGGTCATGGGTGCGGGATTGTCAACAAACAACAAGGCAAAGTGCTCTTACAATCACTGTCATCCTTTGCCCGACAAAAGCACTAGTATACATTTTTAAGCATCCTGGCAAAATTTTATTCGATTGGAGTTATTAATGAATAAAAATTGCTTATGTTAAATCTATGAAATATTCAGAGGAGTTCACTTTCCTGCTATTTTTTGAAACACTTTTATTTTCAAAACAGTATCGGTAACCTATTAATTTTTTTTCGCTTTGATAATTTCTTTTTCAATTTTCTATTGAAAAAATTCACATTTTTCTAAAATTCTAGTTAAAATTGACCAGCGAACATCCTAACAAGACATTTCAAAGACAAGACGACGAGGAATTATAAATTTTTCGATTTTTCCCAATGTGTAAAACTGAGAACATCTGGCGCAAGAGAAAAAAAATAACTGAAAAGTATAAAAACAGAACACTGATTACGATGAATTGAATTTTAGTTCACTCAGTGGTAAGAACGTTTATTTCTGTATGAAATTTTGAAAATATTATAGGACCATTCTCAAGTTTTTCGGACAGATTGGGCGTAGCTCATTTTCCTTGTCTTTTTGGTATGTTTAAAATGAAAACTCCCGATTTAATTGAACCATTACTTCAGGCAAAAAATTGTGAGTAAGACTTCCCATTTCTTGGCTTACATTTGTATCTCCTACTGCCTATCACGAACACATTCTTATGTGTATTTACTCCATATCCCGTCATTAACTATGTCTAAAGAATGCCGTAAGAATATATTTTGTGCAATGGCCAAATTAATATGTTCAAACAAAACAAAATGACAGAAACCGGCCACAAATCAAAAGATTAAAAGGATGAATATATAAAATATGCAAATATATAAAGGCAAGCTAAAAAGGGAAAGCGACAGGCCCAAAGTTTTGGCCAATATGGCCTTCAACAAAGGGTCAAACAGATAAAATTGAAAACATTGACTCCTACCAGGGCAAGGAATATCGTACCCACTGAGGTGTAATTAACATAGTTACCTGTGTAAGAAATAATGATATATTCGAACTTGAATTTAATAAAAACAAAAACAAAAAAAAACGTGTGGATTCTTAACTTCATCAGATTATAGAAAAAGTTAAAATTTAATGATGATAAAATATACTGTGTTTTTCAGTCGTCCCTTTATTTATTCAAGAGGTCGAGGAATTCCAAGAAAATGGACAATGTTTTGTTCCTTGATGTTTTGTTTCATGCGAATTGGCTTGTATAAATTCATTGTGCTTTGGTTGGCCCGTAGCAACTGTTCACCAACTGGGCAATCTTTTCCATTGCTGGCGCTCTACCCATGTTCGACAAAACGGCAACCCGATATTTGACAGCACACAACACACTTTTAGAAGAACACATTTTTAGCAGCACCGGACACACTTACAGTGCGACGGATGCTGTTAACAGAGCAGGATATTACAGTGTTACGGGTTCTGTAAACAGAGCAGGACATGCTTACCCTTCCGGAGCACCTAATGTCACTCTCAGTTTCACTGGAGTTCACACTGTGAGTGCCTTGGTTTTCAATGATGTGATTTCTATTTCTGTGGTTTGTATCTTTCTAACGTCATTGTTTTCTGTGTGCAAAGCCATCTTTTTTCTGTGTCCTCGTTTTGTCCATGTCTTTGGACTTCGATTTTTGCAAATTCCACCCCTTTGTTCCTTCGGTATTCTACTGCCGTTGTTTGAAACTATTTGAAATACAAAAAACAAAAAACAAGTTGCATAAAAATACAGTAAATGTCGTTATGCTGTACACGTGTTTCAAGGAGTAATCTCTCATCAGCAGCATTAGAATGAAATAATATGGAAAGCCATAATCCAAAAGGAGTACTAATTACCAAAAATATCGAAATATGAGGCCACATCCAGTACCAAGAACATCTACCGACTACCATACACGGAATGAAGCCTCAGTATTTTTTAGTGGTTAGAATTTTGATAAATTCGGTAAATTTCTGTAAAACGCAACGTAAAATTTTCATATCAGACAAGTTTGACAATTGAAAACTCGAAAGTCTGAAAGCCGGAAAATGTTTGCGGGTCCTACTACTTGGACTTTTAAATTGTGGCATATTTTTATCACATCGATATAATTTTCACTTTTCATTGCAAACGCATTGTTCAGTGCTGTAAAGGACTTATTTTCATTTTCAAAGTCCTCTTTGAGACTTTATACAGTCTTGTCTTGGTATGTCTTTAGTTCGTATATACGTGCATTAGTCTGCCTATATATGAGTCATTTTCCCAAATAGTTCGTCTCATCTTGTCCAGTGTCTGATTTTGCTTGTTTTTCAGTTGATTTATTCTACCCCTGTTTTCAGTCTAAAGATAATTAACTTTGTCCCCCAATTTATGGCCCATTTCGTTTAAAATCTTAGTTTGGTTGGTTTGTTGGTTTGAAGTTGTGTTATTTTTTCATTAGCATTTGACTGGAGATCTAACATCTTTTGCTTCGATATTAATGTTCATTATACAATACCAGAAAGTCCTTATTCTGAACTCATGTTCGTTGGCAGTCAGTAGATCCGTTTTTGCGTCAATGGATTGCATTTTTTGCTGGAGCGCAAGTATATCCTGAAGCGATGGATTGATTGATTGATTGAATATTGTTTAACGTCTACTCAGCAATATTTCAGCTATATCAAGACGAGAACAAGTTTGTTAATAAATAATTACTTTGGGGTATGGAAAGGGCCATGGGACGGGAAATTCTAACTGCCACTGGAAAAGTAGGGTGAAATCGAAAAGGGCGGGGAATTTAGCCTTGTAGCTGATCACCTACGGACCACTCAAAAAAGAGCTTGCTACAAGGGTTCTTTAACGTGTAAGAAGTGTGGCATTTCTTCCAACACGTGGACCTGAGTTTACATCCCATCCGAAAGATGGGTTGTGTATTTATTAATCCCGCACAACCACGGAATGGGTCCTATTTCTATATCCGGGGTTCTCTCGGGGTCCTCTGTTAGGAAGACTCATACTCCAAGCTCAGAGGATGCTGCGGGCCTATTCATAAGCCGGGACCGCGCACGGCCGTGAAGCGGTGGAATATTACTCAGTATTTTTAATGTGATCTCTTTGAGTCCATTGGTTTGATTTCTCACATCACTCAGTTCACTTGTAAGCAGTTTGTTTTCAATGTTCAATGTGTTGAAATTTGTCTGAAGTTTTGTGTATTTTTTCTCTAGTTTCTGGTATTTCTGTTCCCATTTATTTTTTTTTGTAACGTTTCATTAACTTTTTTCCAGTTCTAATATTTTCTTCTCAATGTTTTCAAATTTTTACTGTAGTTGAGAAGTAAGTAATGTAAAGTTATTGCCTAAATCTCGTTGTTGTTTTTTTTATAATCCATAAATGCAGATATAGTTAGATAATTATACTATAACTAATCCGAGATTCTGATTATCGCAAAATATTCAACGAATGATCGAACAACGCAGTAATTCACGAATGCGCGCAGCGCATGAGTAAATTACAGTGTTTTTCGCTCATGAGTTGAACATTTTCGATAATCAGAATCCAGGATTAGTTATTGTTTTTATTATATAGATGAGTTCTCTAATAATTATTGGTTTAATTTGAGATTCTTTTCATGAGCTACGTCTTCCATGTTATTCCGCCGAGACGTTTACTTAACAACAACGTTGACGACGTCTATTGTGACGTCACTTCCTAGAGTGAAATTATGGAAAATAATTTCACAGTTAATTATCACTTTTCTTTCACTGAGAAATTTCAATCTTTCACCGTCCTCTATATAATAAGCAACATTATTATATAGATTGCGGTGAAAGATTGAAATTTTCTCAGTGAAATAAAAGTAATAATTAACTGTGAAATTATTTTCCATAATTGCACTCTAGGAAGTGACGTCACAATAGACGTTGTCAAATGTTTGTGGTTACGTACACAGGGGCCGGTAACATACGATATTGATAGACCGGGTCCCATATATATGTATAAGAAGGAGCTATACATATATATGGGACCCGGTCTATCAATATCGTACGTTACCGGCCCCTGTGGTTACGTATGGCACGCCAAAGCCACAAAAATGAGATAAAATAGCATTATCTCTGGTAATGCTATCTTATCTGAATTTTTGTGGTTTTGGCGCACATTATCAGGTTTCCTCATTACCTCCTGATAAGTACCTTTAAGTATTTTATACATAGGTCCCTATGAAATCTATCTGGTAATGATGTTTTATCTTAAGATAACATAGTATTACCTGCTAACACAATTTTATCTGCATTTTTGTGGCTTTGGCGTGCTAGTAAATGTATTATCTGTTTTCTGATATCAACCAATCAGACGTAGTATCTGTGGGAAACTGTTTTATCTGATTTATGTAACTGTATTATCTGATGTTGCAAGCAATCAGATGTAGATAGATAAATTTCAATAACTTATCAAATTCAAACTTTTTAGATCAAATAATTTATTCTGAAAAAACTATGTAATTATGATCGTAGAGAATTTCGGAAATGTAACAGAATTTCTTTTTTTTTTCTCTCGCTTTTGTTTAGATTTGTCCATTTGCCATTTGAAACGAATTTTGTATTTATGTGTGTATCAGGGATGGGGTCAATTACTTTTAAATGTAATTGAATACATTACAATTACTTTGCTTTTAAAATGTAATCAATTACATTACAATTACAGCATTTTGTAATTGATTACAATACATTACTTTCCTCTGTTGTAATCATGATTACAAGTGATTACTTATGAATACATGTGTCTTTGAAAGATACCAGTGCCTGTTGAAACAGAGATCATTGCTTAAACATACATTTACGCTTTCCATACAAAGGTCATTTAATCAAATTTGCTGCCACAAGCTTAACTGAATTTTTTGTTCATCTTTTGATAAGTAGATCAAAATTGTTCTATTACAAATGCTTTATTCTAAGCATTTTATATTTTAAGTGTAATTTTTCAACTAATGCTAGATACTTGTGTTGGAAATAATGGAGAGGTATCAGTTTTTACAATAATATCGCAGTGGTCATAATATGTTAATTTTGATGAAATGATATTTTCTTTTCATGGTTGATACAACAGTATTTTCATTAAAGCTGGGTCTTTTCCGACTTGGAAATGATATATTACTATCTCTATTAACAAAAAAAACTTGGTTAAGAAATTGTTTTGAAATTATTGTTAAAATCTGACAATTGTTTATCCAGTATTTACACTAATTAGTTTTGACAATTTATTTTTTGTTTATTTAGCCATATTAGTTGTCATCTACATGTTTTTATTACAATAATTAGCTTGTCATTTTTATGGCCCAGAGATATGTACATGATTTTCTTTCATTTAATTTATTAAACGAGATAAACAATTATTGAAGGAATACAAGTGAATTTTATTTCTTAAAAAGTTTACAAATTAAGTTTTTGAACATGTTGAAAGTAAATATTGTTATTATGTGCATCTCAGACCTTTACCAGTTTTTTTCCCTTTCATACTTAAAATGTTTTAAAACTTCAAGAAAAATGGAACTAAGGTTGAGTTCTGATTGATTTTCATATGAAACTCTTATTGATATTTATATTTTAAATTAGGTAAGAACTTATGTAGTAAAATAATTATTGTAATTTTAGACTTGTTAAGAATAAACTTGAGTATGTATACATGTTTGTATACATGTATACATGGAATACATATCTTGTATATTTGATATATGTAACAATCACTGAGTAATCATAAAGTAATCAAAATGTATAACATGATTACTCATATTTTTCAACTGTAATTGATTACATTACAATTACAAGTAATCTAAAAAGAGCTTGATTACAGATTACACATGATTATTGAAGAATTTGTAATCAATTACAGCTGATTACGATTAACGATTACGATTACCCCAAGCCTGGTGTGTATATATTACGTATTTTCACTGTGTCTTTATAAAATTTGTTAATGGGAATAAAGTTATGTTTATCTATCAAAAATTACAATATCACAATATTTCATCTTTTAAATTACCTGTCTTGACATGAATGTATATTCGATGCAAATATACATGCAAGGGTAACACCCTCGCAGAATTGAGTAATTGTTAATTGAAACTGACAAAAATAGTAAATTGTATCAACAAAAAAATTAAAAAATCATTATTTTTCTTTTAAATCCAGTTGTACGGATTTTATCTGAATACGGAATTTAAAATTACATAAAACAAATACACACTATATTTTCAAGGACTGAAAGAAACTACAAAGTTATAATGTCGATAGATTATGTTATATTTTGCATTCTCTGTCGATAAGAATATTCTACATCAATAGATGTTCGGGGTTGATAGTCATTTTTTCTAAAATAAAACATTTCAATTTGCCATCTATTATACGATAGTTCATTACCTGTTACCATGGTTACCTGATAAGTAAGTTTATTACCTGTTAACTGATAAGTAAGATAGTACCCTATTACCTCAAGATAAGAATGTACTATCTCTGTGATTCATAGAGACCTATGTTAAAAATTTTCAATATTTATTTATCAAGAGGTAATGATGTATTATCTGCGCCAAAACCACAAAAATTCAGGTAAAATAGCATTACCAGAGATAATGCTATTTTATCTCATTTTTGTGGCTTTGGGGTGCCATAGTTACGTACAATTTCAACATTTTCATTATCAAAAGTTATTTCTAGTCGAGGTACCGTTACATAAGATATAACAAGAACCTTTGTTTTCATGGGATTAAAGTCCACCAACCATTGTTTTGACCACAGATGTAAATTTCTCAAATCGTCGTTTATTTCTGATTCTAAGAGAGTAAAATCGTTTCCCGAATATGACAACGAAGTGTCATCGGCAAAGAGTCTGGCTAGATTTGACATATTGTCAGTTATCATTAATATACAAAAGAAACAATAAGGGACCAATGATGGATCCTTGTGGTACACCAGCGTTAACAGATCTAAGGTCAGAAGATTCATTATTAACAAACACAGCTTGTTGTCTATCCGTAATATAATCACATAACCACCTTAATAAATTTCAAGAAATTCCGTATGCTTTTAGCTTTTTTATGAGACCCTTATGCCAAACCACATCAAAAGCTTTCGAGATATCGCAAAATACCAAAATGTTCGAATGTTTGTTTTCAAGGTTCTGACAAACGCTATGATATATTTCAATTAGAAAATATATTTCAATTGGAAAACAGTAGAATGGCCTTTGAGGAAGCCAGACTGATAATTATACAAAAGTGAATTTTCAATAATGTAATTATATATATACTTATACACAGAACGTTCCATTACTTTACCAACACAGCTTAATAATGAAATAGGTCTATAATTTGATGGGTTACCTTTGTCATCGTTCTTATACACAGGCATTATGCGAGCAATTTTCCAATTTGAAGGAAATTTACATTGCTGTAAACAGTAATTAAATAAATAAGTTAAGGTTTACATACAGATTCCGAACATCCCTTCAACATTTGATGACTAATGTTGTCGTTACCACATGCTTTGCCGGACTGTAAATTTTGAAGTACATCTTTTACATCTTGTTTATTAATAATTATATTGGACAACACTGAATTCGTTCTTGGGTTTATATCTGGTGATCATTAAGAGATAATATGGAACAAAAGTACTGATTTAACAAAGTAGCTTTTTCATCATCATTATAATGTAACGTTTGGGAGTCAACATCATGAAGTGGTGGTATTGAGTAATGTGTACCAGAGCCTTTCATTAATCTTTTGATAGGTCGCCAATATGATTTAGGGTCATTTTTTGAAAACGAGTCTACAATTTCATTTGCACCAAGAAAAAATTGTTCTCGAGCATACTTAACCATATTATTTACTTTGTTTCTTTGTGCTTTATAGCGATGAACATTTATTTCCGAAGGGTTTCGTCGAGACATTTTATGAAGTCTATCTCGAAGACGAATTTGCTTTTTAATTTCTGAATTAAACCATGGTTTGTCACATGAGCGAACCCGAATATTTCTGGAAGGAATATTATCAGTAATAAGTTGTAAAAATTTATCAGTAAATGACGTAGCCATATCTGTTACATCGTTTGACTCTTGTAAAAAGAGCTCCCAATGAAAAGAGTTAATATCTTTGTTTATCTTTAAATAATCGGCTTGTTTATAATTCCAAACTTTCCGCATAATCGACTTTTTAAGGGGTTGGGGCATTCTTATGTTTATACTTGTAGCATTGTGGTCACTGATGTTTCTGTCTATATCAGTAACCTCTGCATCAATAACTATGTCTAAATTTGATACAAGGACAGGATCAAGTAAGGTATTCATTCGGGTAGGTGAGTCAATAACATTACTAAGACTATATGTTGATAATATTTCTGTCAAACTATTTTCATTGGGGTTTAACAAATCAATATTAAGATCCCCGACAACAAAAATATTTTCAGTGTAATTGAGGGCTTGCTCTATAGAATAAGAAAATTTATCCCAAAAGGAGGCATTGGAACCGGGTGGTCTATATACCACACACAATAATATTTTTAAATTTGGTATCAAAACTTCTACCCACAAGATCTCAATATCGTCAATATCAGGTCTTTGTTTGACACCCATGTCTTGAGATATATAAACAGCAACGCCTCACCATAACAATTTCTATCCTTTCTTAAAATATCATCTGAAAAACCGTCTATGCTGATATCATTGTTAGACACGTTTTTGTCCTGGTGAGTTTCAGTTATGCATAGGATTGAGTAGTTAGAAGCAATATCTTCAATAAAGGCTATTTTTTTTACGAACGCTTCTGGCATTTAAATGAAAAATTGATAATTCATTTTCATTTGGTCCAGGATTTGGATGAACGTCGTTGTCTAGCAAAAGGAGTATCAATAAAATAAATAAAAACTGGATATTCGATGTTAAAGAAAGATGACAAATGGCAACACCGTTGTACATGTTAACTATTAAACGGACAAAAAGTATTTTCATTAGATGAAATAACCGAAATCGGATAAACACACACCGTTTCTTCGTCAAATTTGAATAAGTTCGATTGTAAAAGATTCCTATCGACATTCTATATGATTCCAAACCATTACACATTATCAAAAATTATTCTATGCAAACTTTTGCATGGTCGATAGGCCATGGTCAGGCTCTGATCAGTGAAATAAATTAAAATGAATTTATGCTGAAGGAGAAAAGACATCAACATTTCTTGGTAAGTTGTAAAGTAACATACATCAGCTATGTAATCATACAGAAAGAAATATATACAGAACAAATCAAATGCGTGCAAAACTAAAATATGTACAGGTGATAAAATGTTCATCTCTGACTGAAATGAAAAAAAAAACTTAATACTTTGTACGATTAAGTATTGATATAATCCAATATATCAAGAAATTGATTATTTCAATAAAAAAGGATATCACAATGATTCAAAAATCAGATCATTCTGAAAACCAT